>JASDQU010011150.1:0-10272 GCA_032191745.1 Picea mariana | reverse complement strand
GGGGGGTGTAGTTTAGTGATGGAATGAACCTTAAGTGGGTCAACAATAATGTTTTATTTGTAGACAATGAGTCCTAAAAGATGACTAGAAAGCGCAAACAAGACACACTTGAGACGCTTCAAACTTATGTTGTAATTACGACATATAAGAAAGATGGTGCACAAGCCTTACAAGTTCTACAACCTTTTATTCAAATGAGAAGTGAGATCATCAAGATATGATAGAATGAGGCATACTATGTCTAAAATACCCTAGTTTTGAGTCCCTGGTTTAATAATGTAATTTATTTATCTAATGAAAGGTTGAAGTTCCTATCAAACTGAAAGGGGCCAGAGTGCCTAGGAAAAGTGTAATTCTTTGAACATTTTAATAATAAAAGTACATCATTGGTTTTTGGATGAATAAGGACAAGATTTATAGGGGGATATGATTCCATGAGAGAGGGTGGAACCAAGGAGCTAAACCCTTATGCTTTGTTTAATTAATTATCACCCATGTTTTTTGGGGGGTGCATGAGTCTCTTGGGGATACTATGTTTGCCTTGGGGATGCTTGGATACAAAAACCTTGTTCTTGATTTTCTTGGGGGTTGGTCGGTTTAATCATTCAGTAGTTGGTTTTTTCTAGTATTTGCTGGGAAAAGAGGAACAAATTTTTGGGGAACAATAGCCTCGAATGGATATGGGATTTAGTGGTGTATTCCAGTCATGAATTAATTCTTGAGTGCATGGATGCATTGGCATTTTGATGAAGCTTGTCACAGTTGCAAATCCTGAGAGTTCTAGCATTGAGATTCTAGACCGGATGCACCGGAGTCCTAGAAGGAGGTGGATAGCCTGAGGGACTGCATGGCATTGAAGGGCGTTAATTCTCTTGGGTGGTACAAGTTGGGGGCAAGATATATTGTGTACTTTGGATTGTTGTGTGTTGAGAAACCTTTGAGAGCTTGAGTTTTGACTGGCTTGGGAAGCTAAGTGCCATTATGGAACCCATACTTGTGGATTCATAGCCCTGGCTCGGGTGTGACCTACTGTTGATATTTGGAACAGTAGTGTCTAATTTTGGGTGCAACCTCCTTGGTCTACATTCAGTTAGTGATTGGTTTAATCAAATATAAGTTCTCTCTATCGTATGTTTCTCTACTTGCATAATTATTTCCGTTGTGTATTCATTACTATCTCTGAGATATGTAATAATATTGTTCCTAATTTTCAGTTGTTTTTCATAGCATATTGTTCATTCTTTCATAGTGCAACATGAATCACGATGATTGCATGTGTTTATCTCATGATTCTTTATTAAAATTAACTTTTAGAGTTTGAAATCAAATCAATAAGAGGTTCTGGAAGTAGCATGGCCCGACCTTGGTGGATGGGTATGTCACACTTTGGTATCAGAGCATCTTGAAGGGAATTATGGAAGTAGAATGGCCTAGCCTTGGTGGTTGGGTATGTCACATTTTGGTATCAAATTTGTTGGTTTACAACACGAGACCTTTGAAGGGCCTCCTACATGACAAGAAAAAATTTCTTGAAGTGAAGTTAACTAATGTCTATTGGATAGTGTCAAGGTGATAATATTGAGATGTAACATTATCCATGTCACCATGGAAACTATGTTTAAGAGATCCTACATGACCCTAGAATCCTAGCAAGATCTCCCCTTTGCGATTTGAGCATCTGAATCGACAGTTTTCCAAGAAATAAAATCAACGCTCTTCCACCATCGATCTCTCCTTCATGTGAGATATCCACCATTGATTTGTGATTTTTCCCTTTGATTTATCCTGCATGCATGTGGAGGAGGGTTGGATGAATGGTTTATAAACTTATGACAATTCCTTATTATTTTTGTGTGAAAAGAGAGTCAAGTAACCTTGTGGGGACCACACGCAATATAAAATTTTAGATATAAATTGAACTTGGTGGGCTGGTGCCCTAGTGGGATGTTACCCCGATGGGCCGATATCAAACCCCCCAAAATTTTCCAAGCTCAATTTCTTTGTTGGCATCCCAATACCTTGGTGGGTTGGTGGGCGATACCAGACCAAATCTTGTTGACATTAGTTGGATAGAACTTGAGTGTGGTGTTCAGTTCTTCGGTCAGTTGGTCGTACTAGAACAGAGCATGTTGATGAGAATTGGATAGAACTTGAGCCGGGTGGGTTGGTGCTCTGGTGGCCCAGTGGTCGGACCAGATTGGATTCAAGAATAAGAAGCATGGAAGTTGAGCTCAGTGGATCGATTTCCATGTCAGCAACCATGACATATGCCACATCATCCAACACATGTGGAAGGGGTCGACATAGAGTTCACGTCAACTTGAAAGACCTCTGTAGAAAGGAAAATGCCAAGAAACTTCAAAAGAGCATAACATTTTTCTCCGAGCTAGAAATTAAGAAAATGAATAGTCGTTGGAAACATCTTAGAGAAAGGAATCCATTTATGCACCCAAAAAATTGTTTTGAGTAATATAGATCACATTAAACTGGGAATAATATTAGTGGTGGCATTAAGAACAAAAATAAAATATTAATTTTTACAATCCTTTTTCCAAAAATGTGTTTGTTTATATATATATATATATATATATATATATATATAATAGAAATTATTCTACATGCACGCTTTCTTTCATAATTAAGGGTATAAACACATCACTTCAATATAAGAATGCATATTTGGGAAATGGAGGAAGGAGACGGAGCCTTCAGTCATGAGAGAGAAGCCAAAGGTCAAAATATGTTGGAAATGTTGAGATAGAATATAATGGTCACAAGAGCATAGTGGAACCAAAGACATAAAAGAGACTGTGAAAATCTTGAGAATGGAAGTGCAAAGTTACAAAGATGATAATGAGAATATGATGAAAGAATAGAATCAAATAAATGCTCAAATGATGCAAAGATTAATCAGTTGCAGAGGAAAGAAAAGAATGGATTAGGATCAAGACAAGAGGAAGAAGGCAGATAGTATGAAAGAAAAAGTAACTACAAAAGGGCTAGTAATTTAAGAAGGGCTAGTGGAACTCATAGACATCACTCGCCTCCTTACTCATGTAGGAAGTATTATTCATTTGAGGATTCAAGGAGTGGTCCATAAGTGTCTCATGTGAGAAATAAAAGAATAATACATGAGTGGGATGGTTTTCAAGGAGAATTGAGGAAGATTAAGCCACCATCCTTTGAAGGTGAAAGAGAAAGGGAAGATGGTGTTGAAACCTGGTTTCTTGGAATCAAGAAGTATTTTCAATTTCACAACTACTCATCTAATCTAGAATCTAGTATTGCCACTAACATTTGCATGGAAAACCTACTATGTGGTGGGATCAGTTGAAGCAAGTTGAGCACATCAATGATAGAAAGATCACTTGGAAGCAGTTCAAGAGGTATTTTCAGAAGGAATATCATTCAAAACATTATTATTACAAGAAGATGCAAGAGTTCCTTGAAATCAAGTTGGGGAGCATGACCATGGGAGAATATGAAAAGAAGATCTTAGGATTGTTGAATTATGTGGAATTTATCAACGATGAGAAGGTAAAGATACAAAGGTTTTTGACTAGAATTCCATCATTTTATAAATAGAAGATTCAATATGATGAACCTAGAACTTTGACATAAACCATTAGAAAGGATAAGTAGAAGTATGAGCAAGGCAAGGGAAGAGAATATTTTCAAAAGTATTGGAAGGATATGAAGAAGGAGAAGTTTGATTAGAGAAGGAAGGGATTGAAACCTCCTTTCAATAGAAATATCCCTAATAAATATCAACATGATTAGTCTTATAAGGATGAATCCAAGAGGGAAGACTCCTTGGGGAAAAGGGGAATACCATCAATCAAATGTTGGGAGCACAAAGAGGATCACATGTACCAGGATTTCCATCACATAGAATACAAAATGGACCATGCACAACATCCAAGAGGATACTATAGTAGAGGACATGGGTAGAAGTATTATAAGATTATATGTGGCCTTAGAAGATTGAAAAGAAAAATACCAATCCCATATGATCAAAGTAGAGGGTAATATCATTAATCAAATTATTGTTATTTTAATCGACTCAAGAGAAATTCATTGTTACATTGACCCTAAAGTAGTGGACAGATTATATTTGGAGAAAAGTAAGCTCGTAAAACCAAGTTTGGTTCAACTAGCCACCGGAACCAAAAGAAGGATCAATGAGATAGTCATAGGTTGTCCAATAAATCTGAAAGGAGTAAAAGTAGATTCTAATATAAATAGCATACCATTAGGATATTATGGTATCCTAATTGGGATGGATTAGTTGGACAAGTGATGCAGGAGCATTGCCAGCAAGCACACGTGGAGAGACAACTCAGTGCCATAATGCGCCTTTTGAATTATTTTGGAATCTTAAACGCTAGTGTTTCCTGTCAATCTTTTTGAACTGATTGAAAACTGAAGAAGATCAAATACTTGGGATATAAATGACCATGAGTGATCTGGGAGTTTCACTCCTATACTTTAATGTAATGGAACTTAAGTAGTAGTGAGTTGTTTTTTGAGAAAATGAGTAGTCAGAGGGAACCCTAGGAGCCCTCTGGGATAAATAGAGAAGTTGTATGCCCGAATGAGGCTGCTGCAAATTAGTAGGAGATTTATGTGACTTAGTTCTTGATGAATTTTTAGTTATTGTTTTATCATATATGTATCCATTTACATTTGAATGAATATAACAGAGAAAATTGATCCAATATAGGGTGTTTCTACTATTTACAGTTCTCTGTTATTTTTAGTTTCCATGAATGAGTGAATTATTTTATTAAGCATATGATATTGTGAAGCATTTGAATAAGCTTCAATTGTTTCTCTTCATTGATTTCATGCAAGGTGTGCATATAGTACGTAAAGAGTGCATTGACGGAGTCTACTTCGACTCAGAATCTCAGAAGAGATAGCGCGAAACTTTCATTTGCAAGTAGTGGATGGGGACTATTGCAAGGTGTGCATAGTCACCTGCAAGAAGTTAAGTCTTGTGTAGGAATATGTTGAAAGGAATGCACAGATTGGAAGTTCGATTAAGGATTAGAGCGATCCCTATGAGGAGTCAAAGGGTCCGAGAGATAAATATCAAGAGAGATAGTGGGGAGAAATCTTCAAAGGGGGTGAAGCTCTAAATGTTTCACGAATCATCAGCTAAGATCCGTCCAAGAGGGACTGGGATCATTCTAGTTCGTTGGATCTAAGCAGAGCACACAAGTTTTAAGTCTCTCCATGCACACAGGAGAGAGGATTCGTCAAAGTCCCAAAGAGGCCAGGGATCGACCATCAATCAAAAGGGCACATGGTGGGAATTCGTCATCTTCGGGTGAAACCACTCTGGGAGGAATGACTGCACAGGAGTTTGAAACTCTCAAACCCTAAATATTTGAAGTGGATAGTGGTCACTGGATCGAGAAGGAAACACATCGATAGATAGTGTACTTCAGGTGGAAGTGCTCTGGAAGAAAGCGGAGGTGGAGAGTTGAAACTCTTGAAGCATAAATATCCAAAGAGGCTTGTGGCCATTGATCTGTGGGATGTATGTGTCAATAGATCATGCACTTCAGGTGGAAGTACTTCAGGAGGAAGCAAGCAGGGAAAGTTGAGAATTCTGAAGGCTGAAGTCCTGAAGTGGACTAGAGTCGTTGATTCGAGGTGGATGCATGGCGCCTAATCTGGAAATTCAGGTACAGAATACTCTGGGGGAAAGCGGAGGTCGAAAGTGACAAACTCCTGAAGTGTGGAGTCCCAAAGTTATTATCGATCGTTGATTGTGAAGGAGGACAAGGACCATTGATCTGGCCCTGGCTTAAGGTTCTGAAGTTACCAAGCACCAGGAGGTTAATCCCTGGGTCATAGCCCAAGGTCACAGGTGAGGAAGGATATATGGCCTATCACTATGATATTTGGAATAGGTTTCTAAGAAGGTAGGACCCACGGATAACCATCTATCTAAGAACGAAGAATTGACGGTGAGGAATCATGGCGGGGAGACGAGGAAAAATTAGTGGACGTGCTAGTTTGTAGCCCATTGTTTACCAAAGTTGTTGATCTCATTGGGACAGGGGATCAACGACAACGATTTAAAGGAGATTTGGGTGAGAACTTTTTAGATTTTGGGGACAGATATCTTCGATAAAGAGAGAGTACGTTTTCAACCAACAATTTCTATGAATTGTCGATCGACAGACAGATCAGTATTGACCAGATCATGATTGTGAAAACCCTGAGGATGATAACAAGGCCTGTGTTTAATATATATTGAGACCAGGAAGGTATCTAGGAGCTAATCTAGCTCGAGAATATTTAATAATCCTTGATCGGAAGGTTGAGCAGCCCCGAGGGAGAGTAGGGGGGTTTGCATCAATCTATATCAGAGCCTGGAATTGTTTTCAGGAAGTGAAAAATAAATCGAAGTTGTACTCTACGTGTGAGAAACAGTCAACACAATTCCACCAAGGAGACATGTGGAGCCACCTATAGCCAATCGTGTTGTAGAAAGAGAAATGAGAAAGATTCGTGCAAGATTAGAGGCGATGGAAGCAGCACAGAGGAGAGAACCTGATGTTGGGGACATCAGTGATGTAGAAAGTGAAGAAATAGAATTTGAAGAAGTTGCAGGAGAAAATTTTGTTGAGTAATGCTTGTTGAGAGTGGTTGTTAAATTCGGAGCTAGAGCCAAGATAGACATCCCAATGTATGAAGGAAACTTGGATGTTGAAGAAATGTTGGATTGGATAAGATCCATGGACAAATATTTCGACTATGAAGATGTCGATGAGGAGAAGAAGGTGAGACATGATGTCACCAGGTTGAAAGTAAATGTAGCACTATGGTGGGATGAACTGTATACTGAGAGGAGAAGCAAAGGAAAATGGAAGATAAAGAATTGGGACAGAATGGTAGCCAAGCTAAAGGCTAAATTCATACCCAAATATTATCAGATAAATTTGTTCAGGAAGTTGCAGAACCTGAGATAGAAGGGTATGACAGTGAAATATCACATAGAGGAGTTCTACAAGCTAAATATCAGGACTGGAAAAAGAGAGAAAGATGAAGAAAAAGTTTCCAGATATATAAATGGCTTGAGATATGAAATCCAGGATAAGATCAGCATGATGTCAGGAAGAACAGTAGAGGATTCTTATCAGATTGCTCTGAAGGTAGAGGAGAAGTTGGCCAGAAAATAAATTCAATGAAGCAGAGGTAGAAGCCCAAACAAAGGTAAGAGAGTAGACCATGAAAAGGCATATAAAACCAAGAATGAGAATGAGAAACCACACAGTCACTCAGAAAGAGGAGGAGGTTCCCGAGGGAGACAAAGTGGTGGAAGAAGTTCTTCTAGAGAAAGAGGAAGAAGCAAAGGAGGAGAGATAAGATCTTATGTATGTGGAAAGACAAGACACATGTCTTGGGAATGTCTCGAGAAAAATAAATAAGGAGGTGAAGCTCACATTTCATAAGCTCAGGAGCTGAATGTTGAGGCAGAAGGAGTAGAAGATGGAAGCTCTCTAATGTTGAGGAAAGTTCTCTTGAAGCCAGAACTGGAAGTTGAAAAACTAGTATAGAGGAACAGTTTATTCAGGACATCTTGCAAGACTAAAGATAGAGTATGCAAGGTGATAATTGACAATGGGAGCACTGATAACTTAGTATCCACAGAGATGGTGGAGAAATTGGAGCTAGAGAAAACTGCACATCCGAAGCCATATAAAATCTCATGGTTGCAAAAATGACACCAGGTAATGGTAACTAAACAATGCCTTGTTGAATTTAAAATAGGTGGATATAGATATGATATTGTTAAGCCCTAATATTGGCTCATTACCCCTTAATTGGGGCATATTATATTAGTAATGTTATTTTATTTATGTCAGCTTTAGGCCATTAGTTGTAATTATACCTCCTAGTCTCCTGTATATACCAAGGAGACATTTTCATTTTGAATCATCTTGTACTTGAACATTTAAGTGGGGTAGAAGGAGGTTTCCCCCTTGAAGAGGCTTATTATCTAAAATTATCTCTTTTTCAAGGCATTGAGTACTTTTTCTGAGTTTTTTATATGCTATATTGATGTTTGGTTCTTAACATATGGTATCAGAGCTCAAGGTCTTGGGGTTTCACTGCTACATCTGAGACACCTTGGCATTTTCACTATAACTTTTTTTCTACAAAATTTCAGAAGGAACATCCTAGAGGATATTTAGTAGACAGATCAAGGTGCATTGGGTTCAAAATTCATCTCCTGAGGCCTTATACTTTCGGGGATACAACCTATACAAGATAGGGTTCTGAAATCATCCTGAACTGAGTCATTGTGGAATTTTCTCTATAAAAAAATTTATGTAATGTTTCAGACCCTAAACTCTAGAGGTTATTTACAGAAATTATAGCTCTATCTGTGGTAAAAATTTCACCTTCTGGGTCATCTTAAATTTGTAGATACACCTTATGTAAGATAGGGTATCTGACTAGTCCTATTGATTAGTCTCAAGAAGGTGTTCCAGGTAAAACATTCCTAGAGTATCCAAATTTAGTGGGACTGGATTCATTGGATCATGGACAGTCTGTAGTATTTCTAGTGCGAGTTTCAGAATTTTATATCAATTATTTTGGGCGGGGCACAATATACAAGTGAGATCTCCTGGAAAGGACAAAAATCGGCAAGTTGTGGGGAAGTTACCGTAAATTTCACTTGGCACATCCAATTTTGATCAGACCTGTGGCATTGCAGAGAAGAAATATCAAAAAACTACATAAAAGAAAGTTTCATACCCAGAAGGGCCAAAAATTGGGAGATACAACAGAAGAAATATTGTCTAGCAGAACCACCTCAAAATCAAGGTTCAAAAGTGAACTTCTACACCAACTAAGCCTCCAACTTGGCCAACATGCCACCCAAAAAGGGAACTTCTACACCAACTAAGCCTCCAGAAAATCCTACTTGGACTCTTGATGAAGGTGAAGAAATGCGTAGGGACATAAATGATTTACAAAATAAGATAGTATCAAAAGATGAACTACAAGAGATGATGGATTCAATGGAAGCTAAGTTGGATACTAAGATGGATGGTTTAAAAGGGGATATCATGGAAGTATTGAAACATTTCGTAACAGAGAAGAAACCTGAAAGTGAAAATGCATCCCATGAAATTCATGATGAGGATAAAAGGAAGGTGAATCAAGAATGGAGAAACTCCAACTTTGGTTTGAAGACCAACCACGTTCCTAAGATTGATATGAGGAAGTTTGATGGCAAGGACCCAATCACATGGATACTTCAGATGGAACAATTCTTTGATCTCCATAATGTGCAACATACATAAAAGGTACGAATTGCTTCTTTATATTTAGAACCTAATAAATTTGTATGGTATCAATGGATTTTCTCTCGCAAATCACTCATCACTTGGACAATTTTCACAGAATAAATGATAGCACACTATGAGGATACAAGGAGCAATACCTTCTTTAGCCAATTGATAAATCTCAAGCAAAAGGGTTCAGTTACCGAGCACATTGAGAACTTCCAAAGATTGAATATAAAGGTAACCGATATTCCAAATGAGCACTTGATTGATGTATTCATAGGAACTTTAAAGGATAACATTCAACATGAGGTTCACCTTTGGGAACCCAAATCATTGGAGAATGCATTTAAGGTGGCAAGAAATGTTGAAAGTAAAAATATGGCTATGGCTACTAGAAGGACCAATTCTAACATCTATAGAGAGAACAATGCTCCTTCTTCTAAAGAACCTCAACCTACAAGGTTGACACCTCAACAATTGGACGAAAGAAAAACAAAAGGTTTATGCTTTAATTGTGACAGCAAGTACAGTAAGGGACATAAGTGCGGTGAGAAGAAATTATTCAACATAGATTGTGAAGAGGAAGAAGAACAAGAACAAGAACCATCTCAAGATGAAAACGTAGAAGCAATTTCATCTGAAGAATTGACTCCCACGATATCGTGTAATGCATTGGTTGGAATTAGCACTCCTCAAACCCTCAAGATCGAAGGATACATCAAAAAGAAAAATGCAATAGTCCTAATTGATTATGGTAGTACTCATAATTTCATTCAATATAAACTAGCCAAAGATCTCAATTTCTTTGTATATCCAGCGCCAGAGTTTCAAGTAATGATTGCAGATGGAGGAACTATCAATTGCTCAGTAAAATAAAATAAGATCAATCTTACTATGGGGGAATATGTAATGAATAGTCCAATGATTGCTATACCCATGGGTGGTGCAGATGTTG
>JASDQU010011149.1:136031-156328 GCA_032191745.1 Picea mariana | reverse complement strand
ACTTTAATATATGACATACTTCTTCCTTTTTAGTCAATTGGATCTTAAGGGCTTCTTCCATTTCTTTAACATGTTCAAGATGAGTCTTTAGATTGATGACTATTTCTTCTATCTCATCCAAGACTTCTTTGCATTTAATATTTTTTCATATGTCTTCAATTCTTCCATATCTTTTGTTAGATCAAAAACTTTATTTTTTAATTTTTTGATTTCTTCCTCGTATTCTAGCTGAATCCTTTTGAGGTTGATGGATTCTAATTCAAACATTTGGCATGATTTTTCCTTTTTAGTTATTTGGATCTTATAAGCTTCTTCATTTTTCTTAGATTCTTCAATTTGAGTCATTAGATATGCATTAGTACTTTCATTTATCTTTTTGAAATTGATAATTTCCAATTCCAAAATGTGGTAAGAATTTTCTTTCATTGTTAACTGGTTCTTTAGGTCTTCTTCACTTTCTTTAATTTCCTCAAGTTGAGTGTTTATACTGTTAACTAATTCTTCTGATTCTTTTAGTTTTTCTAATCTTTTACTGTCACGTGTCTTTAATTCTTCCATATCTTCTGTTAGATTAGTAACTTCGGTTTTCAATCTTTTGATCTCATTTTCTTTGTCTTCTAGTTGAACTCTCTATTCAAACTTTTCATTGTTAGATTAATCTAACTGTTGAAGTAGAAACATATCCTTTTGTTAGAGTTTCTCCAACTCTTCTAGAGTGCACATAGTTGTGGACTCAAGATGATCAAGAACATCCTTAGTAACTTCAATATAGACCATTTCTTGGTTCCATACTAATCACTTCAAATGTAGTTATAACATCCATCTTAAAATCTAATATATTTTTTTTAGTGAATATTGAGGTACTCATCAATTCCTTGATGAGGTTGTATTCTTCATTGTTAACTGGGGTTTTCATCAAATCTTTCATTTCATTCTGATTAGAAATGTATTTCTCTATATTATGTTCTTTAAATTGATTTCATTTTTTCTTTTCTTTATCTTCTTCCTTATCTTTAGAAGAATTATCTTCTTCTGAGTTTTGTTCATTATTCTGATAGGAATCCTCTTCATTAGAGTCTTTTTCGTTATACTAACAAGAATCCTTTTTATCTGAGTCTTGTTCCTCACTTTGATAGTATTTCTCTTCTTCTTGTGTTTCATTATGATAACAATTTTCTAGTTGGAGCCATAATTCTTTAGTAGATTTGTAGTGTCTCGTCTTTTCTTTGACTTGGTCTGACAATCCATCCTGAATTGTTTTTAAAGCTATTGTATTGTTTCTCCTAGATTCCTTTGCAGTTTTGGTTTTTCTCTTAGAATTAGTTAAGTGCCAAGAATTACTTACTATTGAATACCAAACTCCAGATCCTCTTGACTTCAAATATATTTTCATATTTTCCCTCCATGATGAATAATTTGTTCCATCAAATAAGGGAGCTTCATTTGTGGAGATAAAAATTTGTCCACCCATTTCTTATGAATCTACCTTCAGTGTTTAGACTGTGTTGAAAGAAACTCGATCTGATACCAATTGTTGAAATGGATACTTGACACTAAGAGGGGGGGTTGAATCAGTGTCAAAAAACTTTGGACAATTTTCCACTTTTCACAAACTAACTGAACAAAAAATATTTATTTCATTTTCTCAATCAATATATATAAAAGAATAAATACTTTATTTATTTATTTAACTTGAATGAATACATAAGATCAATATTTGAATTTCATCTTCAAACAATTATGAGAGACTTAGCTCTCTGTTACAAGACCGAGCTTGTAGTTCTCAAATCCAATTGAGAAAGGAGGAATCCAATCCTCATAACAAGTCCCAGCTTGTTGATCTCTGATCCAACTGAGATGTGAGGAATCCAATCCTCATACAAGACCCAGCTTGTAAACATGCACCAACCTGATAGAATGAACCTTCATTCAATCCATTATATATAAATATATATACTTCAACAAATTCAACTACACATCTTCTCACCGTTCCTTCTTATTTATATAGTCTTCCAACTGGTGTGAATTTCAATCATTGTGTCTTTTGATATTTGAACCATTGTACCTTTTCATTTAAATGATAATATTAATCTTTAATTAATATCATTTTTACTTTTATCATTTATTCATAATTCTCATGAATTAACTCTCTTTTAATCATGACTGTGTGTCGATTCTTTTGTCTTCAAAAGTTTATCATAGACATGGATCGACTCATCATATCGTACTCATTCTTCTGTTGTGTTCTCAATTCACAAACATATCATATTTTGATATTCTATCAATTCTATGTATTATTCTAGTGTTAACTCTCTGTTGAAATAAATATTTATGAGGCCCTTCCTTCAAACCATTTACATATGACCATATGCGCAAAAACACGGGCTTATCGATTTGAGCATTGCCTCTTCTTTTTCACTTTTTTTTTTTATTCCATATGACTGGCGCTAAGATAAAGAAGTGCTTGATCACTTGTAAAGATCGACGGTCACACTTTAATCTCACGATGAGTTGGACGGTTATCATTTACTTCGGAACTTCAGCTATTCGTGGCTCCTGAATTTTGGAGTAGCAATTCCTCTGAAGTGATTACCTAACAAATGAGTCATAAAGTGGTGGTGACCACTTGCTATCAGTTAACACCTCCACTTACACTATCCTTCCACTATACTTGATCATCGGTTGGGAAATCTCCCGAAGTAGATCAATGATCAGGGATGATTGTGGGGTCCCAACTAGCACAACGTTTAAAAATATCATTTAGCTCCGCAATGGAAACTGCTCGTTGGTAGTGGAATTGATGCCAACTGTAGATCTATTTGGCGGGTGACGATTGACAGTCTAGACTAATTGTAGGATTGGAATTAACGTTCTGTTTAATTCTCCCTTCGTGCTTCGCAATCAATCCTTACCCTTGATCTGGCCCTTACATATCCGATGGTCACAACTTGATCTAATCATTGACCGATCCTCCAACCGTCCTTATCTTGTAACTCCCAGATCTGACGGTCCAGATATAATTCTTCAAAACTCTAACTTCACCTCTATCTAAATATCTTTCTTCTGATCGTTATTTCTCTTAAGATTTAGAGTGGATTCCTCTGCACCTCGCATTATGTCTTTTTGCACAACTACTCCTTAAAACTATCTCAATGAGCATGATTCTTTCTTGAATACTTTGGAGTTTTATTGTGTGGATTTTGATCCTGACGACATTTCTATGATGTTCTCTGCCTTCTGAGATTTGATTAATGTCCTTGCTTATGAGCTTGAATCTCTGCATACTGTTTGACATTTTCATTCTATATTAACGGTTATACTGTTGACATCAAGGACAATTCTTTAATGATAAATTATCAATGACAATTCATCATAACAAATTAACATCACATCACAATGACATTGACTTTTGACATCAATGACAACATATTAAAGACAATATCTCCAATAGGGAGGGTTAACAGACTAAAAAATTACTCAAAAAAAAAATTCAACAATCAAAGTTCGATATGAGGATCTGTGAATCCAAGTGGACCTTGAGGTGTTCGATTTGAACATGTGTCACATCAATGAGAAATTTAGTCACCATGGTGTATTCAATGTGATTGTTGGTGGTTGGTCCTATGCACACACCAGTTGAGTGGAGTGGCATTTGGGAGGGTAAAAAAATGGTCCAAGCTAATGAAGCTATATTTTGAGTCCAACAACTACTTCCATCAGAAAAAACTAATGCAGTATTTGGTAGGTCAATCAACTGGAAAACCAAGAAAGCAAATCATCAAGAATTTTGATAAAAAAAATCAAAGGACGAACACAAAAATGAATTCTAAACCAAAAAATTAATGTTTTATATACATTATTGACTATAGAGTGAGTGTGATTTCATAGGTAAAACTTCTTGAAATATAACCCATTGACAAGGACTTTGAAGAGGTCACCTTCTGGGAAATCCAACATGTAATCACCTTTGGTTAAGTAGTGCTTGATAATAAAGTGGATACATGGGTAAAGGGTTAGATTTGATAGAGGTTGTATGTGTTAGTTTTTAAAATTGTTATTTATGTCTTATAGGTTATTTCATTTAAAATTAATAGGTTATAGGATTCATATGGCTAGATCTTCTTCGAGATAATGGTTATATGGTTAGCGATCCTAGGGGCTAAATGATTAGACTTAGTTTTGTGTGTTATACAAGTTGTGGGTTATAAGTCACAAGGATTAATAATGTTAATGGTTGTATGTGTTAAAGGTTATAGGATTTAATGGTTGTAATTGTTCATGGTTAATTTTCATAGTGGTTTCTCATTATAGAGGTTATGGGTTATATAATCAATTGGATACAATGCAATGGGTTATATAAGTGTGAGGATTTATAGATGTTATATGATTAGATTTTATAGAGGTTCTAAGGGTTAGGTTTTAAAAAGTTCATATCATGTGTTCTAGGTTAATTATGCCATTTACAACTCCTTAAAGGTTTAAGGTTTTAGGAGTCATAGGGTTAGGGGTACTCATTGTGGATAATTGTTATTATAGGGTGAAAATTCATAGGGATTATAACAATTAGGATTTATAGGTGTTATTCAAAGTAAGGGCGAGGAGATGTATGTGTTATAGTTTAGGTGTTATAATTACAAATTTTAGGTGTTAGAATTATAAACGCTAGAGGTTAGAATAATAATGTTTATTGGGGTTAGTTGTCTAAGATTATAAAGGTTAATGGATAGGTGTTATATCATTATTTTTGGTGTTAATCGTTAAATGGGTTATGAGTTACAAGGGATTGTGGTTAGGAGTCATAGGGGATAGCTAAGGGTCATAGGAATTAGGGTTGATACATTCTTAGGAGTTATGAGATAGGGTTTATGTGCCATTTGGATTACAAGTTTAGTTGGTTTATTGATGAAGGGTAATAGGGTAAAGTTTAATGGGTTATAAGGATTAAAAATATGTTGTTATATGTTTAGTGTCCATTTTTAAGGATTGTAAGAACTACGAGTTAAGGGTTATAAGGATTAGGGTTGACAAGGATTGGGCTTTATGAATTATAGGGGTTAGTATTTGGGCTAATATCTGTTGGTTGTGGTTTCTATAGATAGTAGTTAGGGATAGTGGGAATATTTTTAATCCATTCACACATGTCACTGTTATAGCCCTAAAATGCATATGTTATAGCCCTAAAAATGCCCTACGTATGCATACATGGCATTGGCCTTTCTACTTGCACAACTTTCCTAATTACAGCTGAGGATCTATCTTTAAAAAACCATTTTTTGGAGCATGTATGTGCTTTTCCACACTACTTACCGCATACAGACGCTAGTTGCATACTAGACAAACTACATACATATGCTAGTTTCACTAAACAACCCACGTTTACCTCCAAAAGTTGCAAAAAATAGAAAGTTGCAAGGAATTCGACGGAGTTTACAGGCTATCGAGGGTTTCCCAACCAAGTCACTCGTTGTATCCCATCCCCAAACCGAATAACTATACTTTTGTCATATAAAAGGAGGTCTTGGGGTCCCATTTCAACATCAATCATTAGAACTGAGAAAATCTGCCAAAACCCCTTCCCCTTTTAACCCAATTTTTGCATCCCTTTATGAGATTTGGCCTCATCATTCCCCCTCCTTCCCTCTCCCTATACAATCCCTTCCTTACTTCCCAAGAAGATCAATTGATTGTGAGAGGTATTATGGGAATGATGCACTTGGAGAACTAGTAAGAGGAGCCTGGACCATGTTCGTGGAGCGTCCTCCAAGGAGAAGGTTGTAACTTTTGTAATCTTCACATCTGAATAAAAGAATTTTTCTTATGTCCCAAACGTTGTGTTTTTTTGCTTATTTGATTAATGCATTCAGATTTTTATATGAACCCTAACACTGATAAGTAGAGATAAAATATCTTGTAGATTTTTTGTCTAAATTTTTTGCACGTCAGCTTTGGGAGGAGACCAACATTCCAAGAAACTACAAAGGAGGAGGAAGTCAACACCAGCCGAAAGGACCTAAAGGACCTAAGGTACACCCTATTTTCCTTCTCTTATATTTTAAGGTCAACTTGTTTGGGATAGTTTAGAAATAGGATTGTCTTTTAAGGGAGATCAATGCTCTACCTATACTCCGACCCAGTATAGTAATAGGGGGATTTTTCTTGCTAGCAAAATTATCGACTCCACTGGGGAGTCTCTCTAGGGTCTTAGTGGGAGATCTTGTTTAGATTTTATTTTCATTTTCTTTCTTATTTCTCTGAGTGTTCTGAGTCAGTTTGGGTCAATGGTCACCTTCCAGGTGCCTACTATCTTCCCTTTCCTAAGTTGTCTTTCCAAACTTTTTATTTTTTTGAAAATTTATAGAAGTGTACGCACCATGTTCTCTATATAGCATGCGTACATATGTGGTCTGCATTATATACAACCCGCATACATATGCAGGCTGGTCATGCACAACACACGTCTCTGTTGTTCTGGAGAATTTTTTCAAAATATTTTCATTTTCTACAAGAAAATTGTGGTTCCCAGGTCTTCCTGAGTTTCAAAAGCCTCTATTGTTTGGGGTTGATATAGTTTGTAGGCTCATATTGTTTATTAAATAAATAAATAAATAAAATCTTATTTTCTCTCTGTGTTTCCTAGCTTTTTTGGCTTATTTTTAGCTTGAATTTTTAAGAAAAATGAGTTGCATTTTGAAAAAAATTCCCCCTCATGGCTTGGGGGGGGCATGAATCATGTATTATTTAGTTTCTCTTAGCATATTTTGTTAGTTCTTCTTTGATTGGAGGGAAATATTAAAAAAAAAACCTAGTTTTTATGGTAGTTATGTATCTTTCTTTCTTTTCATTGTTTTGCATTGTTATTTGAAAAAGAAAAAGAATCGGCATATGGTTTTGTTTTCTTCTCATCTTGAAATCATTTCAAAAGAAAAATAAGAAAGAAAATCCTTTAATTTTCTCTTTTGTTTCACTCGAAATTTGCATTGTGTATTTTGCATGGAAAGGAGAAAAGATTGCATTTTTAGGTTTGAAGGATTGTTCATGCTTTTTGCTTGAAGATCTTTTTCATTTGTAGAATTAGAGTAAATTATTCTTTTCCATTGTTCTAATAATTTTCATGTTTGTAAGAATCTCAAACAACATAAGTTACACTTTCATTCCTTGAGTAAGAAAATCCCCTAAAACAAACATGCTAATCTAAAATATATTAGTAACACTTTTTCTAGGGTTCACCAATACCTTAGGCTAGGGCCTTGGACTAGGTGTGGAGGTAAACTCTCCAAGACAACCAAAACTTAACTTAGGTGTCTGTGCTAGGGTGTGAAAAATCCACTTTGTAATTACTCAATCCGAGAAGCTCCTCTCACATAGGAGTCAAACACAAGGTTGTGTGGAGGACAGTGACAAAAATATCCACTCCTGATCTCGACAAAGCATTTGGGAGAGTGCGTATTGGGGGTGAATCATGTAGCGTCACTAGCCCGAATTGTGTCATACCTTTGAGACACTTGGATCCATCCAAGGTACTCTAAGATTGATTTTTTCCCTATTTTGTTTTAGGCCTCAGGAGGATCTTTGGGCTTAGTTACCCTACCCATACACTCAATTGATTGTCAATTGTACCCATCTGGTTGTTGATTACAAGTTGGTGGCCTAGTTTCCATTATATAGGTTGACACATAGGTGACTGAAAGGTGTGTATCATGGTACCTGAGGCAGAATCGGTACTCTCTAGGCGACACCCGAAGGGACCATCGATTGGAGGTTTGGGTAACTGTTTCTCTTGGCTAGTCATTTTCCTTTGTGAATGATTTGGACAATTAGGACTTCATCTCCTCAGATCGGAAGCATTCAGAAGGGTGGTTTGTTTGGTTTGTAACTTTTTAGGATTTTCTTCTTAGTGGTGTGCTCTATGCTCCCTAGTTTTCCATAGTGATTTAGTCAGTCATTGCTTTGGGTCTCTAACCTAAGGTGGTAGACCGCCACTCCATCAGTCGTTGTTTTTTATACCACTAGTTCGCTATAGTCAGTGTGTGAGACTTTTACAGACTTGAACAATATCGCAAGGGAAGAACCTATGCATAATATCTTCATGGAAAATGTTACTGAAGATACCAACCAGGAACCCCTTCGCAAGGGGCTTCTTGTTTTTTTCCTTTCTTTGGAAATGTTGGTGTCCCTTTGATGAACACTTTGTACATTCCTGGGTTGAATGTGGGACTATCAGTTTGGTTGGGTACCATTTCAAATGTCCCTAATGCTATTGACTCTTCTCATTTAATCACCTTATGTCATGGGAATCATGTTGATGTTCCTTCCTCAACAAATTCTTCTCCTCCTCCTTCTTTATCTAGTGAAATTCTATCTACTACTAACCAGAAGTCTAAATGAAATAGAAAGAGGAAGAATAAAAAGAAGAAATCACCAAACTATGTGAGTCATGTTGGAGATAGGTCATCAACCTCTACAAGTCATGTTGAATACTAGCACCTGCCTCTGCAAGTCATGCTGGGGGAAAGCACCCAACCTCTGTAAGTCATGCTAGGGAAAACATTCCAGTCACTGCTAGTCATACTGGAGATAGGTATGTAACCTTTGTGAGTCATGTTATCGACCAATCACCAACCTCTGCAATTCATGTTGGATATGTGCAATAAACCACTACTAGTCATGTTGGGGGCATTGATTCTGTTGAGAAACCTAGATGGATAAGATGTAAGCCTAAGTTCCCTTGTAAGCTTCCCAAGGGAGATCACCTTACTCATTTATGCCCTGGCCTTCCATAGGCACAAATATTATGGTCCCTTCCAGCAAGATCTTCTGATTCTAAGACTTTTGAGGTTTCGTCACATCCTATTTAGCCATTGGTTGATGAAGTGGTCATGTCAATGAAATCCTCAGCTGATCACACTCCTTTTTTGGGGGGTGATGTGCCTTTAGACCATGTTGTCTCATAGCCTATTCAGCTAGTGGTTGAGGAAGTGGTCGTGTAGATGCAATCTTCGATTGATCCCACTCTTCTCTTGGAGACTGTCGAGTCTACCAAAGTGGTCATGCTGATGCAATCTTTGGATGATCCCACTCTTCTCTTGGATAGTGTTGAGTCTACCAAAGTGGTCATGCCGATGAAATATTTGGCTAATCCCACACTTCTGATGGGGAGTGATGTGTCTACCGACCATGTTTTTATCATTTCCATTTTAGTGCTTTCAAAACAAGGGGGAATTATGCTCACTCCGAGCACACCCCTTCCAAGTCCTAGGATGGCTTCCTTTGATTGGAATGACCTTGTTGAGCCTTGTATTCCTTCTTCCACACCCTTTCAAATAAGGGTTGAAGTTAATTCAAAAATAATTTACTGATGTACTGTGGATGAAGGAGCCTCTGTACATATTTTATCCTCCTTGGCTTGGAAATATTTGGGTTCTCCCGAGCTTTTGTTTGTTTCGCATGAGCTGTTGGATTTTGACATGTGTCCTAATGAATATTTGGGGATTCTTCCTCAATTTCCTATCTCATTAGGTGGGAAGACTATCCTTTTTGATGTTAAAGTGGTGCAAGGCTCGTTAGACTTCAATATGCTTCTCGGGCATGATTATGTATATGCTATGAATGTTGTGGTGTCTAAGCTCTTCTGGGTGATGCATTTCCCTCATAATGGAAGCATTGTCACTATCAACCAGCTGACATATGATAATCATGATCCTAATTCAATGTTAGTTTAGGTTTCCCCATTATATGTTCCTAGTATCATGTAACATACTTGGCCACCCAGGCCGAGTCATGCCACCGAAAAAATTTCATGCTCTGATACCATATTGTAACATACCCAACATCCAACTGGGCTATGCCACATAAAAATTTTGAGTTGTATGAAAATTAAAACATATACACATTGAAACTCTTGCAAAACTTTATATATATAAAACTTAAAAAAGAAAAATACATTATGTAACTGCACTGATTCATATGGAAATAATAGTAAACATATACATGCAACATAGACAGACAATACCCATAAATATAAAGACAGGTATAAACCACACACAGGAAAAACCCATAAAAATAAACACATAAATAATNATCTTGGTCAGAATATCACCAATTGTGTGAATACCTTCCACGAACCTCCCAGTCTTAGACCACATTGCTCGTCACTCTGAGCAGTGGGTGTGGGTCACCCCCAAGCTAGGACTAAACTCCACCCAGGTAAAGGGGTTCCTAACCAGGTTGATGTATCTCAGACAACAAGAAAGACTCTATCATAGGTTCCAACTCAAACTAACAACCTATAGTCCCTCATTCCCCACATGTTTGTTCCACCCGAGGAAGTGTGCCCCTTCTCTGCTCAACAGTCCCTCGGCTATCCCACTTCCCTTCCAGGGATTCAACAACAGGTCAGACAAGAATTTTCAGAGCCCTGTAGTTGTATTTTATCACCTTAGAGAAATCCATTCCCAAAAATTCTCTCACCTAGAGAGAAATTTCTCACGGTCCTCACAACCCACCTCTTTAGTATCCCATGGGCCTAACAACTCACCTCTTCAGTCCAACTCCCAATCTAACCAGGTATAGTACAAGTACAGGTATGAGTACGATTACAAGTATGAAATACAACTGAATGAGTGAGTGAAATGGAGATGGAAGGAATGAATGAATTCCCCCCCCAAATGATCTAATTCCAAACTATATGTATGCATGTCCCCAACTTGACACTTGTCATGTTGAGAGCTACTTTGGTCCACTTGTTCCCATCCTTAGAACTTAGGATAAAATAATCAACCATACTTTATACTTTAAGGAAAATTAATGTAATATTCCTTTTTGTCTTAAGCTCCCTAGCTTAGCCCCTTATCCTTAACTTTTATCCCCCCCTTTCCCTAACTAGTGGAGTTTAGTCCCCCATACTCTTTTATCATGTTCGTTCTACATGCAACGATGTATTATATTAATAATAAGACATATAAAAAAATACGATCATTGACCTTTGGCATCTAGTCTCTCTAGCCTAATTCCACACATAAGCCTCCTAGCTTATAATAATTGGCTCACCAGCCTATAAACAATAACATATACACAAAGGCTCTCTGGCCTCAAAATCGTGTGCACTTAATTTTGTTGTGCACGGTATCCTGGAATGTACACACTTTAGCATTTTAGTATGCAGTACATGTGTGCACTATACCATGGAAGGTGCATGCAAAATTATATCAACATCTCACCAACTTATAATTATTTTTTCATTTACATTTACAATTTTAGGTTCATCCTAGGGGTATTACAATCCCCTCCCCTTATTTATGCATTGTCCTCAGTGAATTATATGCCATGTACCATTAAAATTCTTTGAAAATCTCCAAGATTTATCCATTGGAAGCTTGTTATCCATTTGGTGCTCTACTTTCCAACACCAATTATGGTATTCATACTACATCTAGAAGTGAATTTCTCTATTCCATAGAGCTACTTCTAGGAATAATTAAGCTCACTATTCCATTTGACACACCCTCCTTATGGTACCTACCATGCCATAAGCATCCTTGGGTTGGCTCCTTCTTGTTTCACTCACTCTTCTAGGCTCAAGCATCACTTCACTGCTACGCAGTCCTTCAACGATCCATCTTGCCAAGGCTTTCACACATAAGGAGAGAATTAACCCATTAACATAACCCCACCAAGGTTCTACAATTATAGGGCTTTATTTTCCTCAAAAGTAGTTGTTCTTTCCCAACATTCCAACTTTAATCAAGATTATCTCATCTACATCACACACATGCAATTATCATGAGAGACGTTATAAAAATTCCATTTTAGAAATCAAATTAATTTCATAAAGAATTTGACTTTTCCCAAAATATGAATTCTATTTAATAATGTTTTTATTGTTGTTACAATAATAGGATGCAGTTTTCCTTCTAGTTTTCAGCAAGCACCATGTTGAATACCATTTTTCCTGCAATGATTCTATCTTGCATACAACCAACAGATTGTCAGTATTTCATGTACATCATATTTTAATTGCAATATGTACAAAAACCTTATGCAATGATCTTAGAATTGCATACACCTAGCAATCCAATCACAATTACCAAACAATTTATTATATAGAATGACTCATCATTCTATGCATATGCATGTTTGCAATTAATAACAGTAACCTCATTATTTCAATTTTCTGAACATAAAATTTTCTATAGTCATTATTCTTGTGACTACTTGGCTTGCAAATTTCCTATTGCAATGTCTAACAGTTCCTAGAATGTTCTCATCTCCATGAGTTAGCAACATTTATGTCGTTAGTATAATTATTTCCATTCATAAACATATATACATGCACTCACTAAATTCATTCAGCAAATGCATTTAAGTATACAATTCTATCATGTATGAGCACAACTCTACCACTTACTAGGTATGAGCGCAATTATCAATGCCTATGTATTCAATGCACCTTTGTATTGATTTTCAGAATGATCTTTATCTAAGTCATGTATCTCACCATCCATAAATTGGAAATCTGGCCAATGTCTTGACACATTCTCCACACACTTCCCAATGTATTCTCGTTTATTTGGATGCCTTCCTTTTCTAACTGAACACTACACCAAGAATATAATTATGTGGTGTGCATTAGTGTTAGAAAAAAGGTTGCAGTCCAAGTTTTACTTAAAAGTAGGAATCTCATTGGGTATTTGTGTGGTACATAACCTTTCTATATCCATACCTTTCCATATCCAACCATGTCCTGGTCTCATACATAACTAGCTTTCCTAGCATCATTTTTATAACTAGTTCTTATCTTTTATTTCTTTGGTTATTACCTCATAACCAAATTAATAGGACATGTTGATATGTTAGTGTGTGCATTCAAAAGATAAAAATATTTGATAACTATAACAAGCCTCTATTCTTTACCACACCTAGTGGTAACTTTTTCTTGTTAATTCACTTAAACAATACCATACCATGTATTATAAAAAAAAAAAACAATTTGGGGAAATTCTTGTTTAATGCACTTAAATAATACCACGCCGTGTATTGTTTAATGCACTTAAACAATACCATACCGCGTATTCAAGTATTCAAAGGCTTGATCTTTTTGTTTTCCATGTGGTGGGACAACGGGTCGAAGGGGACCTAGGAAAGGGTAATACATATTACCTTGTGGAGGGGGTTTGTATTGATTATATGAAGTAGATGTGCCAGTCCCACTATTGGAGTTGTATGAAGTGGTAGGTGGTGGAACTGAAAGTGGTGTTTGTGTCAGATTTGTTGATGTTGAGGGTATGTGTCCTCCCATCATGGGAGTAGGAGGGACCATGAAAGTTGGGGGAGGTGTTGGGAAAGGATAATATGGGTTTCCCCCATAGGAATGATGATATTTGTCTGCCCCAAATGTGGGTATTGATTGAGAATGTGGTTTAAAATGATCCATGGACTCGATCAACCCATATGCAACATGTGATTCTCATGGTTTATCTTGACCAAAGGGTAGAGGATGAGGAGCATCTGGTAATATGGAGTAGAGGTACCCTGATTGGGAGTAAATGAGGTCAAACTATTGATCCTTTTTTATGGATTCTTATTTAGTTTTAGGTAAATTAGTGGCCACATCCTTGGCTATGACTGAGACTAGTGATTTAAGAAACCAGTCTAATCATTATTGTGGGGTGGTATCCACCTTGCAAATGATTATTCTTCATCATCATTCATTAATATGATCAGTGATGTCAATGGATACAGTTTGTTTGAATTCAAAGAGAATTTATAAAACAATGTCATGGTGGACTGAAAGTTGGAAGAAGGATTAGGAGGCCTTAGCCAGTGATTCAAAGGTCATGTGAAACCCTGATTTCTCATCCACATACCATTTGACAGATGGACTAGTGAGTGTTCTCTAGAAAAATCGCAATTGAATGGAATCCTCTGTGATGTTATTAGAAGAACACCACAGGTGTAAATACATGATATGGTTGGTTGGGTCCTCTATTGGTTTCCCTTCAAATTTTGGTATCTCTAAAGGTAATTTGGTGGGCATATTAGGCCAAGTAGGATCATGTAAAATAGGGTCATTCATAAGCTTGATCAAATATGGAATGTTGACAGATTCCAAGTATGGAAAATTGAGAGTTGGTGCAACCATGGTATGTATTGGTTAAGAAGTAGTTCCTTGTAAGGAAGGTTGGGAACTTGTTCCTTCTGTACAATTTTGAGCTCCTCCTCTTTGTGATGGAGGACTAGTGGGTGGATTGTTTGGGATGTTGGTGCCAAGAAAAGTGGGACCAAGCAAGGTTGATCCCAAAGTTGTTGCACGCATAGGTGTATGGGATGGTTGGGATGATGTGTCAATCAAATTAGGGATACCTCCTAATATTGGAGGGAGGTTTTATATTTTTGGACTATCTCAACAATGTCATTCACAGCTGCATGTAATCAATAATGGATATGATACATAAACAACTAAAAAAGAAAAAATGTAGGGTAATTTGGGTTTTAACCAAGTGGGGGAATAAAATAAATTGCATGTGTCCTAAAATACGTATGATTCTCCCTCTAAAAAATAGCATTGTGCCTTCCAAAATCACTCAACGATGCGGTATGAATCCACCGAAAGAAGAACTAGTGAATGTATGAGAAATTACTTATAATGAGGGGTAAAGGGGGCATATTTCGAAAGTATTGGCAATATTTCCCAACAACCATTCAAAATCTGATTGAGATGCAATTGTTGCCCACAACTGTCACCTGGGTAGAAATCCTAGTTTTTAGCCACTAAGTTACTTCGATCAAGTGTAACATTTAGATTTTCGGCCTAAGAAATGGGTCACGAGATGGGTGCTTTCCAAGATTTGGGTGACTCAAGGAGGCACGCACAAAAAAATTGGACCCCGGCCTTCAACCCTTCATGGGTATTCCCATGCCTTATGGTGTAGGAACACTTGATTTAAAATATTTTTGGTTCCCTAATTCTTCAACTTTGTAAGTTTCAAATGTGATAATGATAACGGGAGGTTGTTTGGATGCCCACCCTCGAAATTGTAACTTAGACTACAAACTTATTTTGTGCTCCTCCCATGAAGATTAAAAATGAGTTGTTTAAGGGTTGATTTTAGGATTTGAAGTGGACTATGAGATTGGGATCATAATCCAATCTCTTTGATTAAAATGTGTGGAAAATTTCCATGGATATATGTAGTCTTTTTTATTCTCCTAGATCGCTTATGGGCACAAGGAGAAGAGCATACTATGACTCCAAATATATGATAGAAATGTTAAGTTTCTAGTGAGGTTCTCGTGTGCAAAGAGTAAAAATGGTGTCAACAAGATTTTCAATAAGTTGGTGTGCAAAATTTTATCATGTAGACATCGTGTAGTTCGTTACAAATCTTGATTAATATAACTTACTAAATGTGTTTAGAAAATTCTCGTGTATTTCAAAAGCCCTAGATCACTAGCAATATGAACATATGGGTCCTTACTTTTGATCCTTTTAACTCTTTAAGATGTTGTATAATCTAAGAAAATGAAAACTTCTCCTAGATTGTAAATCATTTGGACATTGGGTCCTTACAGATTCCTTTAACTTCCTAGGTTGTTTTGATTTCTTTAAAAACTTTGAAATTGTCCTAAATTTGCAAGCATGTGGGAATGTATGGGACCTTTATGTAATATTCCCAATAGAGATAGGCTGGGATAATAATCAAGATTAACCAAATTAGATTATTCCGCCTAGGAAACCAATCCATTGCTCCATATGAATAAGCTCGTGAAAGTAACAATTGTCTCTCCCATATGTACCAATTGCCAAACTGTCAACCCATAAAATCCTAGGGTTCCATGCTATCACCAGAAAGGACCCATCATTATTATGACTCATCATTCTGATCATAAATATATGATCCTCCTGCCTAGACTCCATTCTTCACTCCTACAAACACAAGTTGTAATGCCTCAAAGAATCATTCCCACTATCAAGGATCATATCCAGCTAATGTATCTTAGTGAAGTCAACAAAACCAAATCTAACATTAGACATCCAGGAGAAGTCTATGTGGTCACAAATTGATAGGGCATCAATGAAACCTAATATTCAAGTGTCAAGGAAGAAATCTCTAATACTCCAGCACCCCATCCTACTACAATCATCCAGGCATTGTCTGGAAAATCTCCCAACACATTTTCCACAAGGTCCCTCCATATGAACTTCTCTCAGACTTTCCTATAAGTGGTAAAGTGACCAGGGTCCCAAACTAACTTGTATGATGTGAACTCCCCTCTACTCATAGAAATAATCTGCAATGTGTTAACACAAGAATCCACTCGATTTCCTCTAATAATCCAGACAATAATAAGCTACACAAACTTGGTCAACTCCTTAGAAGACAACTCATCCAAGAAACCAATCCTAAGAATCCCAAGAGTAAAATTCGAAAACAAAAATTAGCCATCTCATATGTATCGGTTTCCAAGTTGTCAAACAATGCAGTCCCAAGCTCCCAAGTTAATCTCTGAGAGGAACCATCATATCAACATTTCACCCCTCTGAACATAATCGTTGGATCACCATGCTCAAATTTCACTCTCCTCATATGGACCCCTAAGTTGCAATCTGTGAAAGGATAGAACTCACTATCCTAGATCATGTCTCACCAAAACATCATAGTGAAGTCAAAGTCTACCAACCTGTAGATAGACTCGATCCTAGGTATCGTGAGGGAAAATCTACCTCTCCATATAGAAAAAATCTCAAAAACTCCTCTCACAACATCCCCACAATGATGCAGACCAAAACCTGACATGACTCTATCGATCATACTCATCATTTGAATTCATCTATCACTACCAGGATCCCACCACCAAATTGGAATTCCACCACTCTCAACACCTGCTAAAAACTATGTGAACCGATCCAACAGATTCTAGGTCACCTCTTTTGTACCCTGGGTAATAATCACATAGTCCAAATGAAAAACCTTTATCATATACATGCCCACCCAATCCATAGATGCATATACTTCCTTGTGGGATGTTCCCCAAGGAATGTGCTCAACTATCTCCTCTGTAGCAAAGCCTTGAGCCTTTAGTGGGCTCTCCAAAAGAAACGGCTCATGATCCCCCTAATGCAAAACAAGAGCATAGTCAAAATCCTATGCATCATACCTCTCCTCGAGCACCTGCAACTTCGAATACTCCTCGTTCGGTATCGTCACAAGAGGATCCTCCCTCAAATCATGAGTGCCACTCACACCCTTATGTGTCACGATTGCCAAAGATGATGGAGTCTCCACTGTAAGTGATGAAGACTATGACAAACAAATATCCTCAACCTCCCTTGTCTTGTCTTAAGAGAATGTGAGAGAAAGGTCCATATCCATGAACAATTGAAAGTAATCTGATTTCATTTGCTCTAGTGCTTCTTTGAAGATGTGTAATTGGGTACTAGTGACTCCACCTGCAACTCCTTTTTATCTCTCCTCCATCTGAGTTTTCCACATAAGATATTAAATGAATATATGAGAACCATCTTCCCTTGTCAATACTTGTACAATATTATCTTTTGAGACCAATAACTAGTCCTTCAAGTCCTGCACTACTGAAGTTCTTTCTTCATATTCATCATAGTGGC
Organism: Picea mariana; assembly: GCA_032191745.1. NCBI lineage: Eukaryota > Viridiplantae > Streptophyta > Pinopsida > Pinales > Pinaceae > Picea > Picea mariana. The sequence goes on along the minus strand of JASDQU010011149.1, from coordinate 138,708 downwards.
ATGGGTTGTCCCACCATTGATTTTCTGGTTTTTTTTTTTCCACTGTAATAACACTACGCTCATCATTATGAAAATCATAAATGGGATATGGTCTTGAATCCTCGTCATGTGTAGGTGTTATCATGCTTGAACCATCCTCATCATAAGCATCATACACGGGGAAAGATGTTTAATCTTCAATATTAGCTGATTGAAACATTTCTTCATAGTCATCATAAGTAGCACAAGATGTTTCCTCCTCATATTTTACTACTTTGAAAATTTCATCATAGGTATAAGCCTCATTGGTCATCTCTAATGGTCTATCATAGTTTGTTGTTCACTCTTCCTCTATGCATACATATTCACATGGATATATGCATCCTCGTCCACCCGTCCTTCATGCTCATCTCTCTTCAATTTATTCCATGTGCCTTTAAAGGAATCCTCATCCAAATCCTTGGGTCAGATTCCGTACTTGATGGTTTAATAGCCTTGAAAAGACAAATCTACAGAGATCTCCCCACCTAATGCTAGATAGGCCTAGTAGTAATGCATGTATTTAATTGTTTCTAGCTCCCTCAAAATTTCATCCAGGATTTTTTTATTTGTCCTTATCTTATTAAGCCACTACATTGTTGGAATTGAAGGGTGTTAGTCTTGGTCACTTAACGGAAACATTATACCAGTATAATGGCCTCCTTTTGACTATTAACATAATTTTTGTTATGTCCTATGCACTTATTTGGTTTGTGAATTTTTTCCAATCATGCCCAGATAGCTAGCCACTTCAAACCTACCATGAAAACCCACGTTTTTGTTGTTGTTTTTTGTATGTTGTTGGTTTATAATTTCTTATTGTGCACATAGTGGATAATCACAGGTTAAATACCAAATCAAATGTGATATATATATATATATATATCCAAAAGGGATCTAGAGAAGACTAAGGATAACTCAAAACTCACAGAAGCAACTCAGGAAGCTAAGAATGGCCTCAGTAGACAAAAAAGGGAAAAACTTCAAAGTTATCAAAGCTCGGTGAAATTGGCATCATCGGTAAGAGCATGTCGCAAGCTTTCCAACAACGTAAACAACTCGTCAAATGGAGTTACAGATCAAAAGATATTTGCGGTCAAAGTTTTGGTCAACCTAGCTCAATCCACAGGGATGAGTTAGCATCCATACTACTGACATGAACAATATGGATTAATTCAACGTCTGTAAAGTATACGTGGCACATGTAGAGGGTGACACATGTCATGATGATGTCAACATGATGTCATCTTGGTGACGTGGAAGCACCAGTGGTTGCCACATGTCACTTATTTTTGGCATTTTCGGGTCAACATATGGACCAATGAGGAAGTGCCACGTGGTAGTGCATACAACCATGTGGCAAACCGTAGGACATGGCAAGTTGGTGTGGCAGCCTGGTGTGGCAGGTTGATGTGGAAAGCAGGTGACGTGGTAGGGTGACTATGCAAGTGGATGGTGTGGGCCAATGAAAGGTTGCCATGTGGCAGTGGGAAAATGCCCAATGAGGGCCAGCAACCAAAAATCAAAAAAAATATAAAAAGGGGGGTTGTTTGTGCCAACCCCCAATTCGCCAAATTTATGTATATCCCGCCACATCTGGCCACCAAAAAATAGTTCGCCAACCTTACCACTAAACTTAACGGAGGTTGCACTATATTCACATGTGAATGTTCTATGGTTAAAGAAATATGCCAAACAGAGGAGGCCCACGGACTTGACCTCGAGACCTCCCATTACAATTCTCCCTTCATACGTATCTTCCAACCAATGGACCAAACGATGTTGTTGGTTAATCGGTCCAACCATTTAGTTTAAGAACTGACCTTTGTCAGTGCACGAGAGGAGGAAGGTGCACACCAGTCCATACTGAGCATGAATTTCAATGTAGAAGTATTTTCATTAATGCAGGTTGCAAGCATGGAAACCGAGACAGGATTTCTCAAGGGGTTGAAAGTGATAGACTCAGATCGAGGTGTGGAGACAGTCATTTCTGGGTAATTTGATGCCACAAATTCAGTGGTGTTGTTTGTTTTTTTATCTGAGCAAAGCTTCTATAACTTAACTCCAGAATAATGTATACTTATGTATTTCTCCAAATTCTTTTGTTGAGTTAATATAAAAGCCTACCCATTTGAGAGCAGGACCCAGAGATGTAGTCCACTAGGGACGAACTCCATTANTCATTGGTTATCTCTAATAGTCTATCATAGGTTTTTGTTCACTCTTCCTCTATGCATACATATTCACATGGATAGATGCATCCTCGTCCACCCGTCCTTCATGCTCATCTCTCTTCAATTTATTCCATGTGCCTTTAAAGGAATACTCATCCAAATCCTTGGGTCAGATTCCGTACTTGATGGTTTAATAGCCTTGAAAAGACAAATCTACAGAGATCTCCCCACCTAATGCTAGATAGTCCTAGTAGTAATGCATGTATTTAATTGTTTCTAGCTCCCTCGAAATTTCATCCAGGATTTTTTTATTTGTCCTTATCTTGTTAAGCCACTACATTGTTGGAATTGAAGGGTGTAAGTCCTGGTCACTTAACGGAAACACTATACCACTGTAATGGCCTCCTTTTGACTATTAACATAATTGTTGTTATGTCCTATGCATTTATTTGGTTTGTGAATTTTTTCCAATCATGCCTAGATAG
>JASDQU010011149.1:122152-135817 GCA_032191745.1 Picea mariana | reverse complement strand
AAAGGGATCTAGAGAAGACTAAGGATAACTCAAAACTCACAGAAGCAACTCATGAAGCTAAGAATGGCCTCAATAGACAAAAAAGGGGAAAACTTCAAAGTTCTCAAAGCTCAGTGAAATTGACATCATCGGTAAGAGCATGTCACAAGCTTTCCAATGGCGTAAACAACTCGTCAAACGGAGTTACGGATCAAAAGATATTTGCGGTCAAAGTTTTGGTCAACCTAGCTCAATCCACATGGATGAGTTAGCATCCGTACTACTGACGTGAACAATATGGATTAATTCAACGTCCATAAAGTATACGTGGCAGATGTAGAGGGCAACACATGTCATGATGACATCAGCATGATGACATCTTGGTGACGTGGAAGCACTAGTGGCTGCCACATGTCACTTATTTTTGGCATTTTTGGGTCAACATGTGGACCAATGAGGAAATGCCACATGGCAGTGCGTACAACCACATGGCAGACCGTAGGACATGGCAAGTTGGTGTGGCATCCTGATGTGGCAGGTTGACGTGGCAAGCAGGTGACGTGGTAGGGCGACTATGCAAGTGGATGGCATGGGCCAATGAAAGGCTGCCACATGGTAGTGGGCAAATGCCCAATGAGGGCCAGAAACCAAAAATAAAAAAAAATATAAAAAGGGGGGTTGTTGGTGCCAACCCCCAATTCGCCAAATTTATGTATATCCTGCCACATCTGGCCACCAAAAAACAGTTCACCAACCTTACCACTAACTTAATGGAGGTTGCGTTATATTCACACGTGAATGTTCTATGGTTAAATAAATATGCCAAAGGGAGGAGGCCCACGGACTTGACCCTGAGACCTCCCATTACAATTCTCCCTTCATACGTATCTGCTAACCAATGGACCAAACGATCTTGTTGGTTAATTGGCCCAACCATTTAGTTTAAGAACTGGCCTTTGTCAATGCACGGGAGGAGGAAGGCGTGCACCAGTCCATACTGGGCATGAATTTCAATGCAGAAGTATTTTCATTAATGCAGGTTGCAAGCACGGAAACCAAGACAGGATTTCTCAAGGGGCTGAAAGTGATAAACTCAGATCGAGGTGTGGAGACAGTCATTTCTGGGTAATTTGATGCCACAAATTAAGCGGTGTTGTATGTTTTTTTATCTGAGCAAATCTTCTGCAACTTAACTCCAGAATAAGGTATACTTATATATTTCTCCAAATTCTTTTGTAGAGTTAATATAAAAGCTTACCCATTTGAGAGCAGGACCCAGAGACGTAGTCCACCAGGGACGAACTCCATTATCAACTTTTTTGTGTTCAGATTTGATGCTTATGTCTCTTCATTATTGAGTTATTCCTTCTTTATGGTGCAATTCATTTTATGCTCATTTAACACAATTATTTAATAAGTCACCTCGATGAAAAGATCATGGATCATATATATATATATATATATATATATAATAACATTGGACTAATAGTGATAAAATACGCAATTGAAACTCAAGCAATGATATGGCTCATAACTGATACTATTTATTCATCTGACCTGGTTACAGCTCCCAAAGATACAAAACAAAATGCCCTCACAAGAGGATTGTCCACTACAACAAATAATTTTATCTCTCCATTGTTACATAGCATGCCCAACAATGAAAATTTCAGCTCCATCTAAGGAATATGATCCCCATGTAGGTAAACTTGCCCCCTTTCTTAAGATATATGCTTTCAAAAATCACTGCAACCTCCCATAAGTTAACACGGTCCAACATATATGAAATTGACCCCAAGAGAAACAAATTCATCCCTCCAATTAGTGAACTCTCTCGGCAAATGAGAAGTCATCCTCCCACACAAAAAATCATCCCTAGCTTGGCACAAAAATGAAATAACTCATTCACAGTGGTAAAGAATTTTTCCATCACATCAAATACTTAGTTAAATACTTGGGAATCACTCCAAACAGCAAGGTATTCAATCTCCTTAAAAAAACTTGGCCCTTTTCCAAGAGAATGGTGTCTCACTGCGAGGAGAAATCACTCCAGAAAAGGAAGAAATCTATTGTCTAGGGAGAAGACTCACCTATCAGTAAAAAATTCGACCAGCAAGGAAGATAGCCATCCCTGGAATTGTAATTCGACCTCAACACATCAAAATTGTCCCCTTTAATTGTGGAACTTGACCTATAAGAAGAATTCATCCACCTTAAGAATATTGGTTGCTTCACAAAGAAGATACGGCCCCTACCCAAATCATATGGCCTTCGTACCTAGAAAAGGGTTCCCCTCTGCAAGATTTGATTTGTACCAAAGACAACTCGACCCCTCTGATGAAATATGATACATAAATGAAGGGTGACTTCTACAGGACCCTCAATATTGTAATACAACCTCCCCAAATGTGAATGGTAGCCCAACAAAGTAACACAATCTTTCCTTCCAAAGAGTGCAACCTTTGCCCAAAGAAAATGAGTTGTTGTGGTTGTAAAAATTTGCTAGAGTATCACTTTTTCTCCTCGAGATGGCAAGATCTCCAGCTCTAATACCACTGTAATATCCCCAATAGAGCTAGGATGGGATATTATGATCTTCTATGCAATTTTTTTGTTCTTGGTTGTCATTTTTCTATAAATACTTTGCATTCATTCTATTAAAATACATTTCGTCAAAAATGTTGCAGGAAATCTAGATACACATGGAATATAAGAGAATCATGGAGTTTTTATTATGAGTGAAGATCTGAAAACCACAATAAAAAATATCTAATGGCTGCTACAACAGCTACAAATACATCAATGATAACACAATATGCAAGCCAAAAACCTGGAAGATTCCACGACCACCTCCAGAAATCCCCATGATCCTCCTAAGCAAGCCCTTACTCCTCTAAACTGAAGACAGATCTTGAATGGATCCTCCTCCTTGTATAGATAGGGTGGATGTTACATCACCGAAACCAAAATCTAATGGAAGGGTTTTTCCAAAACCCTAACAAAAACATTGGCTCATAAGAACACTCCAATAAGAGATCAAATCCAAAACATCATAAGAAAGTAAAGTGCTACCCCTCATTTTATTCTTTTTTTATGCCCCTTGTAGAACTTTCCCCCTTTCACTTAATCCACATGACCTTTATTCCCCTTTTTACCTTTCACTTAAAGATTAAAGTCACATTTTCCTAATGTTTAAGTGACTATTAATCTTAAAGTTACTTTTTAACCACTTTTTAATGCCAAAAAGTGAATAATTTGTCTTTAAGGCATTTTCGAATGCTGGAAACCCCTTTCTCATCCTCCCAACCTTCAAATATTTTCATCTCAGTTCCAATGAGCTATTACAATAAGGTGTCCCCTCAAATAATATGATCTAGATAACACCTTTACTTCATTTAATTAAAATATTCTCAATAATACTCCCTATTTATGGGAATCGTCAGAATACTACATAACCAAGAACGAGTTATGTGGAAGTGATCCTAATGATGAAAGATGAAAAATGGAATAGGTTGGGCCCCATATAAATCCTCCAAACCCTATGAGCTTACTGGTAGCATAACCTTATCCCTTTGTCTCGGTTGACACAAACCCCCGAAGTCATCTCCAATTGTATAACAGGGAAGCCCAAAAGTGGGGACATGACACTTTACAAATTTAATATTATGTTTCAATTTTTCAAAAGAAAACTAAGAAGTATCAGCCTCTCCTAATTGATAATTTAATGATTTGCTAGAGCGATATGGAATTTATTAAGATACCCTTTTTTTATTTTCCAAGTTCACAATGAGTGTGAGGGAAAGAACATAATAGGGGTGCCAAAATAGGTTCCTAGTTCCGAGTGGTCCTGAGCGATTAAGTGATTGTGAAAACAAAACAACTATACTAAGAATTCAAATTTTGAATTGGGCCATCCATGTGACAACATAAAGGAAAGAATTTATGGTTCTTTTTAGTCCTTCTTAGTGCCTATATTAGCTAATTCCTAATGCAAGAAAGAACTCCAAATGTGGTTATTGTTGCTTTACAAAGTGTAGTACATGTAAATATAAAATCTATTTGGTGATATAACCTTTGAAACTCTTGCAAAAAATGGAAAGAATAATCTGTGCACGGTTGTAGTTCTGACAGATGCACACAACGCATAGAGTGCACAAACTTCACGATAGGGAAATAGAGAGAATGCACAAATTATGCAGAGTTGCGCAACTGTTTCTTCGATACCCGCCCAAACAAAGTCAAATCGTGGGAAGAAAATTTTTAAATTAATTCTCCCTCCTAGGGGCTCAATTATTCAATCTAGAGGTTGGAGTAGGCTAGTTTGAACACTTGCATACACACAATGATTAAAGAAAACACTCTAAATGTATAAATGGGGATGAATTTGATTCAACTCCCTAGCAGATTCATCAATCTATTGTACTTGTTTTACCACTTGGGTGAGGAAAAATAATGCACTTAATTACCTTGTTAAACCAGAAAGATAATACAAAAAAGAGTTAGTTTATTAGTGGATCAACCATAAAGAAATAAAAAATAAAAAATAAAAATAAACTAAGCATGCACAGAACTCAAATGAAAACATGAAAATGGAACAAGTAATAGCTACCAATGGAAAGTGGTCTTCAAATTGATAACACCTATGAGAAAATGGGACTTATGAGTTTCTTCTTCCTCCTTGGCAAGGCCCTTGAGATCCCCAAAATAGAGTGTTTTCTCTTCTAATAATGGAGTAACAATGTTGAAGAACTGGTGCTAAACTTTTCAAGAGATGAAAATAGTATCCTTTTCTATGATCACTAGAATAGCTCTAGGAGAAATGAAGATTCTCTAAGAACAATCCATCAACATAACAATACATCAAACTCTTACTTTGTTTTTTTTTTTTGTAAGTGAGACTAAAAACCTGTATTACTGAAAGAAGTTATAATACAAAAAAGGAAAGGGGAATCCCTTGATATGCCAAAAAGGAAACTAGATCAGGGATTCTGGAGTTGCATTGTCCGAGATAGCAGGGAGAGGGCTGAGCTGCCACCATGGGAAACTGACCCAGTCCTCCATAAACTAGTTTGAATATGAAACCATAACATATACAAAAAAAAATAACCAAAAAACAGCAGTAGATCCTACACTGAAAACACCTTGACCTGGCATTGAACCTGCGCTAGTCGAGGATGATGGGATGTCTTTCATTGCCATCCTTTCTTGCCTCGTTCTCCTTCCTCTGCTCCACCATGCGCATCTTCCTGATACAAGCTGGTGTTCCGCTCTGGTCTGCTAGAGTGATTTCCATGTGGTGGACATAGCATAAGTAAGGTGGAATTGGCCTGCCATTCATTCCATTTTATCCTTTTGTCTCCTCTGGTCCCCCAGCTATTCTTTTTGCATTGGACTTCATGTTGCTAAGGTGACTGCGAATTTTTGTGAGCACCTTCTTGTGGTCCCTGATATCTTCCATGCGGGTCTCTTTCTATTCAGCGTTCATCTTGCCTATCAGTTTTTTTTTTCTCCAGGCCTCCTCCACCGTTTTGTGGTAGAGGTTTGTTTTGGGCTGCGTATCCCCTCGATCATTTAGCCCATATTCTTCTTGAATTAGTTTTTTCCAGGATTTTCCCTTGCGTGTGGTGTTGATTTCTCTCTCCCACCTATTGATAATCACTTTTCCCTTTAGATCGACCTGCATTAGGAAGGTACCCTTGGCTTCTCTGGCCGCTTGCTCCATCCTTGTGATCCTCCAGGCACTTGTTGAAGGTTATTTTCCCTAGGGGCCTCTCTTGTCTTTCTTGTTGTGGTTTTTGTCTTGGGTTCTTCTCCTGTGCCTATTCGCCCCTTCCTGGTATATAAGATGGGCTCTATAGTTGCTTCTCTTCGGTCTATGGCTATTCCTGGTGTTTCTTATTTTATGGGATTTCCCTAGCTGTGGGTGCATCCCAACAATCATGGACCGCTCATAAAGGTGTACTTTCTGGTCCTTTTTCACCATTTCGGAGTGTGTGCTCTTGGGAGCCCTTCCATCATCTTTGCGCCAATCCTTTTCCCTACACGTTGTACAACAATCATTACCCCTCTCCATATCTGTACTTGGGTGAGGTGTATCCATACTTGACCATTGGGAACCCTTTTGTCCTTCATCCTTTGCCGCCTACTGATTAAATTTTTTTCTTTCCCACGAGCAACCCCTATACTTCTCCCTATTGATAGGACCGTGGTGTCATACCTTCACTTGTTGTGTAACCTGGAACTACATTGTAATTCGTTTTTGGATGGTGGGCTATCGGATTCTACCTGGATCCTACGTGCTTGTCAGTTATTTTTGCACCTCCATCCTTGATGTGGTAGTATTTTCCGGCTAGTTGGCTACAGTCAGTTCAGAACTGACCATTCAAAATGTTACTCCAGATAGTGTCCAGTTCTGGTCCTTCCTTGTCGACCCCCTCATTAGCGATTATGTCTGCTAGTCCATTTGTTGATCTTCATACCCAATGCAACTCCACTGTGATTCGCGGCTGCAAGTGCTCCTGAATGTTTTGCAAGGATTGTGCCAAGCGCTAGTGCCTCTAAATTTTTCCCACTCTAGTACCATTTTGGAGTCTCCTTATTGTGTTGATAACCAGTGTAGAGTCTCCTTCCACTATGACGTTTGTCATCCCTTCCCAACTTAGAATCTTGAGGCCATTCTCCAGGGCTCCGAATTTCGCGGCATTGTTGGTTGAGTTTCCCAGAATCCCAGCATATAGTCGGATGATATTTCCTTTACTATCCCTGATTACACCTCCCATTCTTGTCTGTCCTGGGTTACCTTTCGACGCCCTGTCGAAATTCATCTTGAGGGAGCCTACTGGTGGGGGTTTCCAGTTGCACTCACCTACTTGAAGTTGCGATGGCCATCTTACCTAATTGGGGTTGCGTTCATATTTCAAGTGGAAGGCTTCTATAATGCATGAGTCTCGGTTTGTGAGTTGCGCTCCTCCTGTCTGGTAGTTGTGGCTCTGTACCATTTCCTTTGTCATGGAGATTATTGTTTCCTTGATCTTCCCTTCCGACCATCTTTGGTTCCTGAATATGCATCAGTTCCTTTCCTTCCATATTGCCCATATGATCATTCTCGAGATGAGGGTCCAACAAAGGTTCACCTCTCCATTTTCACTGTGGTTCTCTTTCCAAGTATTGATAGTTGCGGAGATGTTACCTCAGATCCTATTTGACTATCGGAATATACCTTCCACCTAGTCCCATATTTCTACTGTGTAGGTGTATTTGTCAAGGAGATGGTTCATTGTTTCTTCCTTGTCTTGATAGAGGTGACATATAGAAGGACCTATAAATCCTCTTTTTCTTAGGTTTTCCCAGGTTAGAATTTGGTTGTGGAGTATTAACCATTGGAAAATTTTAATTTTTGGTCAATGGGAGCTGTTCTAGAGCTTATCCCATTGTTGCATTGGGTCTTCTTGGTCCTGGTTCATGATATAAAGTTGGACTTCTTTTAGATTGAATTCCCCACTGTCTTTTTGTCCACATCTTAGCTGGTCATTTCCTTCCGTGACTAGAATTTTTCATCTCCCCGATTCCTCCTCCACCTCTTTTACTGTTGTTTCAGTTTGGGCTCTAATATTTGGGGTGAGTGTTCCAGATTCTCCATTTGTTGAGATCTGTTTCTTGTTTCTAGTAATGGTAGACTCTATTTTTCCTTGTGCGATCATCTCCTGTTGGAGTGCCTCTCTGTCAAGTTTCTCCATTCTGGGTTCCTGTTGCCAGGCGTCCTCCCAAAATCTGGGTGTTTTGCCATTGTTGACTTCCCAAAAGTTGTATGGCTGAATCCAAGCTTTGTTGCACCAGGCTAGGTTCCATATGGTTGAACCTTCCCTAATGCCTCTAAAGTGTATTATGTCTTGGTCACTTATGTCCGGGGCATACTTTTCCTTCCATAGGTTTACCCATGGTGTAGTAATTTCTTTGACCCGGTGCCACCAAAGTTTCGCCCTGTAGGCATCATTGGTCCCTTGAGAGTCTTATATCCCCAAACCTCCTTTGATTTTTGTTTTATAGACCTTCTCCCAAGCCACCAAGGCCCATTTTTTCCTTGTTTCCGCTCCTCACCACAGGAAGTCCCTTTGGATGGTTCTTATTTTTTATAGAATCCCCTTGGGGGTTGGGAAAATGAACATCATAAAGGTTGGAATTCAAACTCTTACTTTGTTTCCATGCCTTGAGTTTCCATTTATAGGCTTCATGCAAGCCGTTACATAACTATTTCATAGTGTGAATGGGGGTTCCATTTGGAGGTACCGCCCATCCCTTCCATAGCTCCAAGGCTAGAGTTCAAACCGATTTGGATGTCTTATCATGGTACACCCCTAGCTAGAAGGGCTTGAGGCTCGACCAAATGCATTAATGCACCATTTCCGCATCAGTGTGGGTTCCTATGAGCATAGTCGTGTAGCCCGCACAAATTGTACGAACTCAGCTGTGTTGGCTCGTGCAGATGTGCGCATGCAAGCTTTGAGGAAACTACATAGAAATTCAAGGGACTTTTGTATAGTTTTTTGACTTTTTGAATGAATCTTGTGAATGTTGAAAGCATTTTGATTGGTGTGTTGCACTGATACTTTCTTCAACCATTGTTGGTATTGTTGTGGACGATTTTCCAATGGCAACAATCCGAGCACAGAGAAATTATCACAGTGTGATTTACCAAACATAGACAGAGTGTATCAACAGTCTTCATAGGTGATGTTTCTCCCGTGTAGATTTAGATTGAGCATATAGGTTGAGCATTCGTCCAAGTTGAGCATCTAGGCTAAATGTGACAACATTGAGATGAAGTCTTTAAGGTTTTCTCTGATACCGAATAAAGAAATATCAAAACAATAATAATGAAGCAAGAGAGAAAATTAGCAATACCAAACACCAACTCAAATCATTCTCATTATCAAACACATATATTTATACATGTGCAAGAGCTATCCCATAAAACGATCAGCTTCTATAATGAATAAACAAAAACTCTATGCATAATTTACTCAAATAATATTATCATTATCTCAAAATATAGCCACACTAACAACAAATAGATTTAGAATAGTACAAATGAATCATTAACCCAATAATAATATCTAATTAAATTTAAAAAAAAAAATTATACTACTTAAATGTGTATGGTCTTGCTTTGAACTATCTTACCTGTTTTAAAATGTTTTATTTAAAAGTTTTCACATTCATAAAAAGTATATATAAAAAAATTAATTAAATTTTAATAATTAAGTTAAATTTAATTTAAAATATTTTTTATTAAAAATTTTCATATCTAAACCTTTTTTAAAAAACATTTAAAAAAAAATTAAAATAGTTTTTATATAAATTTTTTTAAAAGTTTAATTTTTAAGAAAGTTATTAAATATTACTTATTTAAATTTAAATATTTTATTTTTTCTTGTTTATTATATAATAATAATAATATGAGAAAACACGTGTTTTTAACCATTAAACCACTATTATTATTATTAAAACTAAAAAATTGTCATTAATAATCAAACTCCAATTATAAATATTTAAAAAATATTAAATAATACATATTTATTATGAAAAATAAAATGTACACCATATACACATTCCATTTTTTAAACTATCCTTTTACAACTATGTCATCAACCATCATTTTTTAAATTATCCTTTACAAAACAAATGACTTTTTTCTACATATTTGTCATAAATCTAGCAAAAGATAAAAACTGTTAGATATGACAAATTTGAATGATTATTTTTGTATAATCTGAGTGGTCCAGGAATTTTTCAACATGTTGAATCCATTTCTACATTTAGAAATAAATTTTCAAAAATAAAAAATAATGTTTTTTTATAAATTTATGTCACCTGATTCCAGAAGAAAAAACCATTTAATAAAACAATTAAACAAAGTCATTATATAGTATTATAATATAAAAAAAACCTTTACATTTCAATATATATACTTTTTTCTATTTCTTTATGGATTCAGCTATAATTATTCCTCAGATGTTACTCTTCGACATAAAGGAATGTTACTCTTCAACATCAAGGAATAGTACTACAAAATAAAATAAAATCATTCCTTATTTGCCATACATTGTAGTTAAGTTTGTCATGATACAATCGAAAACTCATCACCATTAAGTCTTCTCCATCTTCCAGGGTTAGGGTTGGATTCTTTACTATACATAACTTTTCTCTTTGATAATAGTCATACAAACAAAACTCTATATATATATGGTCTTTCCCTTGTACTGAAAGATTGGATGTTATTATCCAAAACATTTTAGAAAATAAATGTATTGTCATTCTGCAATATCCCACATAACTCTCCATAACTCTACATTGGAGACGGTATCATTCAATGAAGCCACAGTACATGTATTAGATTTTTCAGTTCGAAAAATGTTGAGCAAAAACAAGAAATTTAAGGTGATCAAGTGATGGACAGAAGCCAGTAGGCCTTTCCTCCGTTAACTTGAGGGTCTCTCATCTTCTGGAACCAGCTCCAAACACATGAATTATTATTGCGAGTCTTAATCTAGGGACCTAACCAATTGAAATTTTTGCTAACTAAATTAATTATTTTTACTTCTAGTCCATTTCCTACTAGGATTCTTACATGCCTCATAAGCTTCCTTAAAATTTGGATCTTCTCAATACATTTCCTTGAGGTGTTCAAACCCTAAGGTATCCACTTGGAATTCTTGTACAACAAAATCCTCCTGCTCAAAGCATTTGCAACTTTGTTAGCAGTTCCAACAATATGTTTAATAAAAAAAGTAAAATTTTTCATCAATTCTACCCATATAGCATGTCTCTGATTCAACTTTTCTTGCCTAGTAATAAATTACAAAGCTTGATTATCACTATACAAGACAAATTCCTTAGGAATTAGATAGTGCCTCCACTTCTTCAAAGCCTGAATCACTGAATAAAATTATTTGTCATATGTGGAATACTTCTTCTTGGTGTCATTCAGCTTCTCACTGAAATAAGCAACTGGCCTATTATCCTAACTCAAGACTGCTGCAATAGCTACTCCACTTGCATCACAACTCACTTGAAATGTTTTTCCAAAATCTGGTAAGACCAGAATTGGTTGTTCTGTGATCTTCTCCTTCAACACTTTGAAAAAAAATTCAGCTTCCTTTGTCCAATTAAAATACTTGTGTTTCTTCTTCATAGTTTCCATGATGGGTGTACATATGCCACTAAAATTTCTGATAAACTTCCTATAAAAACTTGCTTACCATGAAAACTTCTTACCTCAAATATGCTTCTTGGAGATGTCCATTCTTTGATTTCTCTCACCCTTTTTGGATCCATCTTCAATTCATTTGAAGAGATCACACAACCCAAGTATATGAGTTTTGTCTTCATAAAAGAGATTTTCTTCAAATTTATCAGCAATTTTTCTTCCTGCAACCTTCTCATCACTGATGTCAAATGTTTTAAGTGTTCTCCCTCTGTCTTACTAAATATCAGTATGTCATCTAGATACACTATGAAAAATTTTCCTATGAAGTCTTTCAATACTTCATTCATTAATCTCATAAATGTGCCTGGGGCATTTTTCAACCCAAATGGCATGATCAACCATTCAAACAAACCTTCATTTGCCTTGAATGTTTTCTTCCATTCATCTCCTTCTCTCATCCTTATTTGATTATATCCACTCTTCAAGTCTATCTTGGAAAAATAGCTTGCTCCACTCAAACAATCCATCAAATCATCCATCCTGGGTAAAGGGAATCTATACCTAATGGTGATATTATTGATGGCTCTGGAATCTGTACACATTCTCCATCCTCCATCCTTCTTTAGACTCAACATAGTTGGTACTGCACATGGGATTAGGCTTTCCCTGACTAAACCTTTATCCAACAACTCTTGGACTTGATTTTTGAATTCCTCATTCTCTCTAGGTGTCAACCTATAATATTCTTTGTTTGGTAAACTAGCTCCTGGAATAAGGTCAATATGACGGCTTATACTCCTAATGGGTAGCAATGAGTGAGGTAACTCATCCACTACTATGTCAACAAAGTTTTCTAACAGTTCCTAGATTTCTTCAAGTAAATATTCCATAGAAGTATTTGTAAGGATAACTTTGGGCCTCCTCACTATAGCAAACTACATCTCCTGCTTCTTCTTGACTTCATTCAAGAGTTCCTTCCCACTCATGAGAAGTATACTTGAACTAGCTTCCCTATTTTTCTCTTTGTCTTCTATTGGTAACAACATGTGTTTCCTACCATTCTTCTCTAAGGTATAATTATTCGTCCTCCCATCATTAATAACTTTTCTGTCAAACCGCCATGGTCTCCCCAATAAAATATGACAGACATCCATAGGAATTACATCACATAATATTTCATCCCTATAACCTCCTATTTTAAATTCAACTTGGCATTGTTGACTTACCATTACTTGATGTCCTTTCTGCAACCATGATACCTTGTATGGGTTTGGATGTGTAGTTGTCACCAACTTCAATTTCTCCAAAATCTCTGTGGATACTAGATTTTCAGTGCTCCCATTGTCTATAATCACCTTGCAAACTTTGTCTTTTGTCTTCCAAGCGGTTCTGAATAGACTTGTTCATTGAACTGGTTCCTCTACCTCCTTCTCTGGTTTAAGAAGAACTTTCTTCATCATGAGGTTCTTTCCTCCTTCTACTGCTTCTGCTTCCACATGCTTCTGTTCTTCAGAAATGTGTGCTTCTCCTCCTCCAGTTTCCTTATTCTTCTATGGACATTCCCAAGACATGTGCCTTGTATTTCCATAGGCATAACATCTAATTTTACCTCCTCTGGCTCTTCCTCTTCCTCTAGGAAAAGAGATTCTTCCTCCATGTTGTCCTTCCTTAGAACTTCAACCTTTTTCAGGGTGACTATGTTGCTTTCCAGCTTCATGCTTTGGTTTCTGGAACTTATCTCTGCTGGTTTCCTTACCTCTACTTGAATTTCCTCCTCTGTTTTGTTGGCTTTGTTTTCTGGCCAATTTCTCTTCAGATTTCAAGGCTTCTTGATAAGCATCCTCGAATTTACTAACATACATCATGTTTATTTCCTCTTGTATTTCATATCTTAGTCCATTGATATACCTGGTTGTTTTTTCATCGTCATTCTCTTTCTGTCCATCCCTGATGTTCAGTCTGTAAAATTCCTCAGTGTACGCCTTCACTAATAAGATTTTATGTCTTAGGTTCTGCAATATTCTGAACAGATTGATTTTATAGTCCTTTGGGATAAATTTTTCTTTTAGCTTAGCTACCATCCTATCCCATCTTTTAATTTTTTGCTTTCTCTTGCATCTACGATCGACCTGTTGTTTGTCCCACCATAGTGTTGCATGACCCTTCAGTCTTGTCATTGCACACTTCACCATCTTCTCTTCTTCGATATATTCATAATCTATGTACTTTTCCATAGCACGTACCCAATCCAACAATTATTCAACTTCTAAATTTCCTTCATACATTGGTACCTCTATTTTTTCTCTTTCTCCTATTCTTGAAACAAATTTCAATAAGTGGTCTTCCGCAACATCATTTGCTACATATTCTTCGACCTCTATCACTTCTCTCTCATATTCACTGATATCTCCAGTGTCTGGTGCTCTCCTCTACGTTGTTTCCATGGCGTTCAGTATCATTCTGAGTCACCTAATTTCTTC
>JASDQU010011149.1:98335-110526 GCA_032191745.1 Picea mariana | reverse complement strand
AAAAAAAAAAAAAAAAAATCATTCCTTATTGGCCATACATTGTAGTTAAGTTTGTCATGATACAATCAAAAACTCATCACCATTAAGTCTTCTCCATCTTCCAGGGTTAGGGTTGGATGCTTTACTATACATAACTTTTCGCTTTGATAATAGTCATACAAACAAAACTCTATATATATATGGTCTTTCCCTCGTACTGAAAGATTGGATGTTATTATCCAAAACATTTTAGAAAATAAATGTATTGCCATTCTGCATTATCCCACATAACTCTCCATAACTCTACGTTGGAGACTGTATCGTTCAATGAAGCCACAGTACATGTATTAGATTTTTCAGTTCGAAAAATGTTGAGCAAAAACAAGAAATTTAAGGTGATCAAGTGATGGACAGAAGTCAGTAGCCCTTTCCTCCATTAACTTGAGGGTGTCTCATCTTCTGGAACCAGCTCCAAACACATGAATTATTATTGCGAGTCTCAATCTAGGAACCTAACCAATTGAAATTTTTGCTAACTAAATTAATTATTTTTACTGCTAGTCCATTTCCTACTAGGATTCTTACATGCCTCATAAGCTTCCTTAAAATTTGGATCTTTTCGATACATTTCCTTGAGGTGTTCAAACCCTAAGGTATCCACTTGGAATTCTTGTACAACAAAATCCTCCTGCTCAAAGCATCTGCAACTTTGTTAGCAATTCCAACAATATGTTTAATAACAAAAGTAAAAATTTTCCTAAATTCTACCCATATAGCATGTCTCTGATTCAACTTTTCTTGCCTAGTAATAAATTACAAAGCTTGATTATCACTGTACAAGACAAATTCCTTAATAATTAGATAGTGCCTCCACTTCTTCCAAGCTTGAATCACTGCATAAAATTATTTGTCATATGTGGAATACTTCTTCTTGGTGTCATTCAGCTTCTCACTGAAATAAGCAACTGGCCTATTATCCTGACTCAAGATTGCTGCAATAGCTACTCCACTTGCATCACATCTCACTTGAAATGTTTTTCCAAAATATGGTAAGACCAGAAATGGTTGTTCTGTGATCTTCTCCTTCAACACTTTGAAAAAAATTTCAGCTTCCTCTGTCCAATTAAAATACTTGTGTTTCTTCTTCATAGTTTCCAGCATGGGTGTACATATGCCACTAAAATTTATGATAAACTTCCTATAAAAAATTGCTTACCCATGAAAACTTCTTACCTCAAATATGCTTCTTGGAGATGTCCATTCTTTGATTTCTCTCACCTTTTTTGGATCCATCTTCAATTCATTTGAAGAGATCACACAACCCAAGTATATGAGTTTTGTCTTCATAAAAGAGATTTTCTTCAAATTTATCAGCAATTTTTCTTCCTGCAACCTTCTCATCACTGATGTCAAATGTTTTAAGTGTTCTCCCTCTATCTTACTAAATATCAGTATGTCATCCAGATACACTATGAAAATTTTTCCTATGAAGTCTTTCAATACTTCATTCATTAATCTCATAAATGTGCTTGGGGCATTTTTCAACCCAAATGGTATGATCAACCATTCAAACAAACCTTCATTTTCCTTGAATGTTTTCTTCCATTCATCTACTTCTCTCATCCTTATTTGATTATATCCACTCTTCAAGTCTATCTTGGAAAAATAGCTTGCTCCACTCAAACAATCCATCAAATCATCCATCCTAGGTAAAGAGAATCTGTACCTAATGGTAATATTATTGATGGCTTTGGAATCTGTACACATTCTCCATCCTCCATCCTTCTTTGGACTCAACACAGTTGGTATTGCACATGGTATTAGGATTTCCCTTACTAAACCTTTATCCAATAACTCTTGGACTTTATTTTTGAATTCCTCATTCTCTCTAGGTGTCAACCTATAATATTCTTTGTTTGGTAAACTAGCTCCTAGAATAAGGTCAATATGATGGCTCATACTCCTAATGGGTGGCAATGAGTGAGGTAACTCATCCACTACTATGTCAACAAAGTTTTCTAACAGTTCCTAGATTTCTTCAAGTAAATATTCCATAGAAGTATTTGTAAGGATAACTTTGGGCCTCCTCACTATAGCAAACTGCATCTCCTGCTCCTTCTTGACTTCATTCAAGAGTTCCTTCCCACTCATGAGAAGTATACTTGAACTAGATTCCCTATTTTTCTCTTTGTCTTCTATTGGTAAAAACATGTGTTTCCTACCATTCTTCTCTAAGGTATAATTATTCTTCCTCCCATCATTAATAACTTTTCTGTCAAACTGCCATGGTCTCCCCAATAAAATATGACAGACATCCATAGGAATTACATCACATAATATTTCATCCCTATAATCTCCTATTTTAAATTCAACTTGGCATTGTTGACTTACCATTACTTGATGTCCTTTCTGCAACCATGATACCTTGTATGGGTTTGGATGTGCAGTTGTCACCAACTTCAGTTTCTCCACCATCTCTGTGGATACTAGATTTTCAGTGCTCCCATTGTCTATGATCACCTTGCAATCTTTGTCTTTTGTCTTCCAAGAGGTTCTGAATAGACTTGTTCATTGAATTGGTTCCTCTACCTCCTTCTCTGGTTTAAGAAGAAATTTCTTCATCATGAGGTTCTTTCCTCCTTCTACTACTTTTGCTTCCACGTGCTTCTGTTCTTCAGAAATGTGTGCTTCTCCTCCTTCAGTTTCCTTATTCTTCTCTAGACATTCCCAAGACATGTGCCTTGTCTTTCCACAGGCATAACATCTAATTTCACCTCCTCTGGCTCTTCCTCTTCCTCTAGGAAAAGAGCTTCTTCCTCCATGTTGTCCTTCCTTAGAACTTCAACCTTTTTCAGGGTGACTATGTTTCTTTCCAGCTTCATGCTTTGGTTTCTGGAACTTCTCTCTGTTGGTTCCCTTACCTCTACTTGAATTTCCTCCTCTATTTCGTTGGCTTTGTTTTCTGGCCAATTTCTCTTCAGATTTCAAGGCTTCTTGATAAGCATCCTCGAATTTACTAACAGACATCATGTTGATTTCCTCTTGTATTTCATATCTTAGTCCATTGATATACCTGGTTGTTTTTTCATCATCATTCTCTTTCTGTCCATCCCTGATGTTCAGTCTATAAAATTCTTTAGTGTATGCCTTCACTAATAAGATTTTATGTCTTAGGTTCTGCAATATTCTGAATAGATTGATTTTATAGTCCTTTGGGATAAATTTTTATTTTAGCTTAGCTACCATCCTATCCCATCTTTTAATTTTTTGCTTTCCCTTGCATCTACGATCGACCTATTGTTTGTCCCACCATAGTGTTGCATGACCCTTCAGTCTTTTCATTGCATGCTTCACCATCTTCTCTTCTTCGATATCTTCATAATCGAAGTACTTGTCCATAGCACGTACCCAATCCAACAATTATTCAACTTCTAAATTTCCTTCATACATTGGTACCTCTATTTTTTCTCTTGCTCCTATTCTTGAAACAACTTTTAATAAGTGGTCTTCTGCAACGTCATTTGCTACATTTTCTTTGACCTCTATCTCTTCTCTCTCAGCTTCACTGATATCTCCAGTGTCTTGTGCTCTCCTCTACGTTGTTTCCATGGTGTTCAGTCTCATTCTGAGTCGCCTAATTTCTTATTCCATTTCTGGATTCTCTTTGCATCTTCTCGGTCGCATGATTCCACTGCCTCACCTTTTGATGTCTATAAACATAATCAACTCTTCATATTGTTGATTATATCAATTTATCTCCTTTGTCCTTTGTCTGTTGTCTACAAACAAATTCAATAGATCCCCTTACTCTCCCTTGGGCTACGCAACCTCCCAATCAAGGATCTTCGATTCTCCGAGCCAAATCAACTCTCTGAAACCTTAATGTTCTCACTTGTGATTAAACACAGTCCCTTTCAAATTTTGGTACAGGTCTTATGATGCCCGCAACCTCATCCTTCGCACTTCTAAAATATCAAGTTTCAGGTGCTATCTCCTTTTCCATTAGCCCCTTCCTGCATGTGACCTCGGGCTATGTCCTCACGTAAGCACGTGATTGCGGGGTGACCAAGAGTGGTTTGAGAACACACTGCTTTTATCCCCACAATTCACTACCAATTTCCATGTATCTCTTTATAAATTCCGTGGTTTCGATTGCGGCCTGCTCTCATATTTTTAAAGTCCAAGCACTTTCTGTCCCCGCAATTAAGCATGATCATTGATCTTGCAATCTCAGTTGGTGCCACTTGACCGATGGCTAAGATCTGCCTCCTTTCCTTCCTTCTCTCTGGAGCACACTCTCCCAAATTTCCATGATCTATCGACGTGTGTCCCTTTCAAATCAACGATCGTGATTTTCTTCAGAAATTTGGGCTTCGGGAGTTTCAAATCCTACCTTCACTTTCTCCCAGAATTCTTTCACCCGGATTTCATGATCTATCGACACGTTTCTCTCGTAGATTGAGGGTTATGATTATCTTCATCTCTTCAGGATTTGGTTGTTTCAAACTCTCTGAACTTGCTTCCTCTCAAAGTAATTCCACTAGAAGTCAACGATATGTCGACACATGTCTCTCACAGATTGACATTTGTACTTCACTTCGGCTCTTCGGGATTCAAAAGTTTCAATTCACCTGCACGCTCGTTCCTCCCGGAGTGCTTTCACCCAAAGACAACGGATTTATGTCACGTGTCCTTCTAAATTGGATGGCTATGATTCACTTTGAGTATTCACCTAGAGTTCATGGATTTCTACCACGTGTCCTTTTGAATCAGATGGCTACGATTCACTTCAGTTATTCGGGCTTCAGGACTTTCAACTCCTGCACACTCACCTCCTCCTGGATTGTTTTCACCCGAATTTGACAATCTGTCGACGTGTGTCTCCCACAAATCGATGATTGTGAATCACTTCATCTCTTCGGGCTTCGGGAGTTTCAACTACTGCACACTCACCTTATGAGTGTTTTCACTTCAAGTCTCTGATATGTTGACACGTACCTCCTGGCGACCAAAGTTCAGGATTTACTTCAGCTCTCGACGAGTTCGCCTCCTCCTTATCTATGAAATATCTGAAGTGCTTCCGCCCCAGAGTTGTAGATCTTGCGCCACCTACCCCTCTTGGCAATGAACAGTCCCTAATCACTTTGGAACTTAGGGACTTTGGGACTTCGAAAGTCCACTCTCTTGTATGCACCAAGAGACTTAAAACCCATGCACTTTGCCAGATCTGATGATCTGGAACGATCTCGCTCCCTCCTGGATGGATCTTGACCGCTAACTCGTGAAACCTTCATATCCTCACTCCCTTTGAATATTTATTCCCGCTATCTCTTATGATATTGATCCACTTGAGGATTTTGATCTCCCATGCACTCACATTCTTGGGATCTTGACAAACTCAGATCGAAGGATTTCTTCAAAAGAAATTCTTGCTACACTCATTGCACTTCTCTATTCTCTTTCTTCAACACTTAGTTGCTTTGATTCTATGCACTCCTTGCACTTGGTCTAACCTCCCATCATTCCTTCTGAACTCCTCTGAGTCAATTCAATACTCTGTTAATGCACTCCTTGCATACGAGTTCTTAGAAGAGAAACGATTGAAACTTATCCAGATTGTCACAATTTCATATTATTAACCATAAACAATCATTCATAAACAAAATGAACTAAAACACACACAGAATACACCATTCATTCAATCACACCTCAAAATGAACATTGTCCAAGGAATTGGAACAATTCTTCATGTTTTATTCATCCATAAAATAAATTACATAGCATTACAGTTCTTCACTGCATCTTTATTCCTTGCTTATCTCCTACTCTCTTCTACTCTGTCTCTCCTTTAATACAGTACAACAACAAATCTATCTAAAGAGTGTCTCCTCGAGCTCTTCTCTGTTCTTTCTGCAACCTATCCTATCAATTTCTAGCGGTTACCTAATTTCTCCTATTACAATAACTATCAGTTATTACCAGATAAGAGATGACACTCTCTATCTACAACTCCTTATAGTCATACAAAAATTTAAAAACAAGATATATTTAAAAACGTTGTTTCCAAAATATCTCAACAACTTGTTCTATTTCTGACTTAAATGTTGATTTGAAATTATGTCATATCCCTACCTCCACGCTTTCTTCTTTGAATTTGAAGGCAATGCTCCTGCATCAAATATCAAAGAATAATAAGAAGAAGATCAAAAAGATCAGTAAGATTCATACTCTTTTTCTATTTGACAAAGGAAAGTTAGTAAAACTCAGGAGGAGTATTTTGGTTATAAAATAAGAAAGTAATTAGATTAAGGTTTGAAAGACTTGATCACTACAAATGGGTATCACTACAAGTTGGTATCAAGAAGACTACTTATTTGAACAGAAATATCCCAATGAACTGAGATAAGCAATTAGTAAATTGACAGGGGAAGAGACCTTGTCAGGAAGAGCCACCCTTTTACAAACAAAGGGGGAGAACAGTCAGAGGTAGATAGAGAAGATTGACAGGGGGAGTCATTCACTTATGGCAGGAAGAGCATGATTCCAAGGGGAGTTACCCAAGTTCATATTTTGGTCAACAGCATACAGACAGACAAATATTAATCACAGGGGGAGTTTTTCTATGAAATTGGTGTGTTTGCCTCAATGATAAAAGAGGATATTGTTGGACATATTTCCATTGATGTGTTTTCATTGATGTCAACAGTCGATGTCATTATGATGTGATGATGATTTGTTATGAACAACATGAAGAGGAATCTACCTAAATCTCAAGAGAGGAAGCATACAATATTTCATAAGATTAGAGAAATGCATAAACACTATTAGGATTGTCATTGATGTGTTGTCATTAATGTCAACAACCGATGTCATTATGATGTGATGATGATTTTTTATGAACAAAATGCAGAGGAATCTACCTAAAGCTTAGGAGAGGCAGCGTATTAGATTTCACAAGATCAGTGCAATGTAGAAAACACCATCGAGATCAAATTCCCAATAGATCAATGATCTTGATCAGTTAGAATCCAAGTACAAAACAAAAAATCTCAGAAGGGAAAGCGCATTGCAGAAACACGATCGAGATTGAAAATCTCCATAGTAAGACTACAAAATAATCAAGGAAGAATATTGTCCATTGATGTATATTTCGGGACAAACTAAAACCGTTAGATGAAGTCAACTTGCTTGAGGTTTAATCGGGGAATATCACATCGAGAGAATTGAGAATTGGGAATGAATAACCCAAAGTGTCGAAGGCCAAAAAGAATATAGACCATTGATCTAGAACTGATCACAGTCATTGGATCAAGGATTCACGAGATCCCAAAATAGCCAAAATCTCAACAATCGTTGATCGTGTTAAGCCTCTCACGTCAAATATGGATCGTTAGATGAAGTAAAATTTGCTCAAGGTTTATTAAGGGAATATCACTTTAGAGAATTGAGAATTGGGAACGAATAACCCAAAGTCCCAAAGGTCGAAATGAATCTAGAAAATTGATATAGAACTGATCACAGTCGTTGGATCAAGGATTCACAATATCCCTAATATTCAAAATCCCAAAAATTGTTGGATCATGTTAAGCCTTCCGCGGAAAATATGGATTGTTATATGAAGTCCACTTTCTCAAGGTTTATTCAGGGAATCTCACTTCGGGAGAATTGAGAATTGGTAACAAATAACCCAAAGTCTTGAAGGCCGAAATAAATATGGACCATTGATCTAAGAGATATTCACAGTCGTTGGATCAAGGATTCATATCAACCTACGACTAGGAGGAGGACAAGTTCCATGTCAGGAGATCCATGTCAGCAACACCACATTAGCAATGACACATGGTGCAATAAGATGGTGACAAGTTTCAAGATCTAGTTGGCACTTTAGGTTGTATAAGTCACAACTCTAGGTGACACGTGGTAGCCACTTGACCAGTTCTAAGTTAGTAGTGACGTCAGTAAGTTATGTCACTGTGAGAGTTTTTCCTTCGGGGGAAATCAACAACTACCCTAAGCATTGAAGGCTGAATTCAATGATAATCATTGATATAATATCCTATGGATTCTCACATGACCATTAGATCAAAACCTAAGTGGAAATATGACGTAAGCACTCCCATGTTGACCACTTCGATGCTGACAAACTCCGGTGGAAATTGGAACAATAAGTACCCGAACCTCTGAACCTCTGAAGTCATGGAGTCTCTAAGTAAATAGTGGTCATCCATATCAACCTTTGATTAAGTCATATTTTTTGGATTAATCAATGGAAGGATATAGTAAGCATAAATCACGAATTAATGCTAATCATTGATCTAATTTGGGAGCATTCTCGAGCGTTGATCAAGTATAGTGGAAATATAGAGTAAAGTGTAAATCACAAAGTAATGCTAATTGTTGATATACTTCGGGAGCATTCTCAACCATTGATCAATCATAGTGGAAGGATAGTGTAAGAATATGTGTTAACCGACAGTAAGTGGTCACCACCGCTTTATGACTTATTCAATAGGTTATCACTCTGGAGGAATTGGACTACTCATAGTTCTAGTAACCCAGAGTCACGGAGTATCAAAGCTCTGAAATAACATATGGATCATTGAAGTTTATGGACACACATCAACCCAATATTAACACTTCGGTGAAATTTTAGTCCAGGAGAATTGGAAGTTTAAACCCCCGAAGCCACGAAGTACCAGAGGAAACGAAAATCATCCATATCATCGTGAAATTAAAACGTAACCATTGATCTTGATAAGTGATCAAGCACTCACTTGGCCTAGCGCCTAGTCACCACCTGCGGTCGTATGGAATAGAGAAATAAGGGTGAAAGAAGAGGCAACACTTAAATTAATAAGCATGTGGTTCTTCGCATATGGTCATATGAAAAACATGGTTTGAAGGAAGAGCCTCCTTAGAATTTGATTTATGCAACATTTGTGGTGACAAATTTTTAGCAGAACATAATAAAATGCAAGACAAGGGATTTGAAGTCTTTAAATCAAACTAGTAATAATAATAATAATAATAATAATAATAGAAATTATTATTATTAATTCAAATGAAGAGGTGTGATGGTTCAACCAAAGGAACATAATGCTTCAAACTCATACTTGTTAGGAGACTATATAAACAAAGAAGTAGGGTGAATAAAAGGGTAGTTGAATTTGTTGAAGTATACATATTTATATATAATGGATTGAATGAAGGTTCATTCTATCAGGTTGGTGCCTATTTACAATATGGGTCTTCTATGAGGATCGGATTCCTCACATGTCAGTTGGATATAAAATCAACAAGCTGGAACTTGTTATGGGGGTTGGATTCCTCATTTCTCAGTTGGATTTGAGAACTACAAGTTGGGTCTTGTAACAGAGAGTTGGGTCTCTCATAATTGTTTGAAGTTGAAGATTGATCTTATGTATTCATTCAAGTTAAATAAATAAATAAATTATTTCTTATTTTATATATTGGTTGGTAAATTGAAATAAATATATGGTGTTCAATTAATTTGCAAAAAGTGGAAAATTGTCCAAAGTTTTGTGACACTGATTCACCCCCCCGGTCTCAGTGTCAAGTGTACATTTCAACACTTTTAGTTATTTTTGGATTGATTAGGGAGAATTGTTTTATTCAACTATTCAAAGGCTTGATCTTGTTGAATGGGAGAGGGTTGAAAAAAATTAACGCTTTCTTGTTTCTTTCCATGTGGTGGGACAACAGGTCGAGGGGGTCCTAGGAAAGGGTAATACATATTACCTTGTGGAGGGGGTCTGTATTGATTGTATGAGGTGGATTTTCCACTATCACTATTGGATTTTTATGCAGTGGTATATGGTGGACCTGAAAGTGGTTTTTGCACTGGATTTGTTGATGTCGTGGGTATGTTTCCTCCCATCATGGGAGTAGGAGGGACCATGAAAGTTGGGGGAGGTGTGGGGTAAGGATAATATGGTTTTCCCCCGTAGTAATGATGATATTTGTGTGCACCAAATGTGGGTATTTATTGAGAATATGATTTAAAGTGATCCATGGACCCAATCAACCCATCTGCGACATTTGATGCTCATGGTTTATCTTGACCAAAGGGTAGAGGACGAGGATCATATGGTAATATGGAGTAGAGGTACCCTAATTGGGAGTAAATGAAGTCAAACTATTGAGCCTTTGTGATGGATTCTTCTTTAGTTTGAGGTAAAGTAGTGGCCACATCCTTGGCTATGACTGAGACTAATGATTTAAGAAACCAGTCTAATCATTGTTGTGGGGTGGTATCTACCTTGCAAATGATTCTTGTTCAGCATCATTCATGAATATGATCAACGATGTGAACGTATGTGGCTTGTTTGAATTCAAAGAGAATTTCCAAACCAATGTCATGGTGGACTAAAATTTGGAATAAGGATTAGGAGGCCTTGGCCATTGATTTGAAGGTCGTGTGAAACCCTGATTTTTCATCCACATACCATTTTATAGATGCACTACTGAACATTCTATAGAAAAATCGCAATCGAATGGAATCCTCTGTGATGATATTATAAGAACACCATATGTGGAAATACATGATGTGGTTGGTTGGGTCCTCTGTTGGTTTCCCTTCAAATTTTGGGATCTCTAAAGGTAATTTGGTGGGCATATTAGGCTAAGTAGGAACATGTAAAATAAGTTCATTCATAAGCTTGATCAAATATGGAATGTTGAGAGATTCCAAGTATGGAAAATTGAGAATTGGTGCAACCATGGTATGTGTTGGTTGAGAAGTAATTCCTCGTAAGGAAGGTTCATAACTTGTTCCTTGCGTAGAATTTTGAGCTCCTCCTCCTTGTGATGGAGGACTAGTGGGTGGATTGTTTGGGATATTGGTGCCAAGCAAAGTGGAACCAAGCAAGGTTGATCGTAAAGTTGTTGCACTCACAGATGTATGGGATGTTTGGGATGATGTGTCAGTCAAATTAGGGATACCTCCCAATATTCAAGGGAGGTTCTGCATGTGTCTAGAATGACAGAAATTTATTGGTTCCCCTATGATTCTAGACCAATTAGAAAATTTTGTGAGTTGTGATGAGAGAAATAAATGAACAAGTCACTACTACATATTGAAAAATTTGCGACGACCACTTGCGATGAAAGTACTCTTTCGTCGCAACATGCAAGAGAAAAAGTTCTTTTTTTCCAAATCTACCCCATGTTCGTCACAATCTCGACACCTACAGTTTGACTGAACTGTAATGGTCAATTTTCATCGCATAAGCGATGACCTTAGATTGATCGTCGCAAAAGCGACGATAGTTGACCATAATTAGTCAAACTTTACCGTTGAAAATGACCTAAAATAAATAGTTGTAATATATATATATATATATATATATATATATATTTATTTAGGTCACTATCATCGCAATTGCGATGATGGTGACCTAATATTGGCCTATAAATATTTGACAATTTGAAGATGTTGCGACAATCTTACTATAACAACGACGGTTCCAAAAGGGTATTTTTGTGCGGAAAAATGTCGCAGAATGTTGTTAGAGGTGGGGAAAAAAGTAAAGTGGGTGAAAAGGGTGATGGTAGATGTTATTACCCTTGTAAAAAATGTTGCCTCAAACATCCCATAATAATTTTAATAGAAACATCTACAAAACATTGTAGGAAATATGGTCACATTGATGGCGGATCGAATGAATATCATACCATGGTAATTAGCTATATATTTATTATCTTTTTTTAATTTTGTCAATTTTATATAAAATTATATATATGTATATATATTGTTTGAATGTTTGTTATAGTATACACTAATTTTTCATGATTGTTTGTAATTATAAAGTTAGAGTTGCCCTCTAACTTTCCGCAGAGTATTGCACCAAGTATTAGTAGAAATGATGTTGTACAAGCTGAGGAACATCATCATGACCAAGCAAATGAGGATCTCATGGAAGAAGATGATGGGACAAATCAATTTAATGATCCCATGGAAGAAGATGATGGGACAAATCAAATGATACAAGATTTGTTTTCACAGCCGGATGAGGGTGGGGAAAATGCTAGTATTTATGATGAACTTCTATTAGAAAAGGAAAATAAATGACTTTATGAAGGATCAAGATCAAATATTCTCTCTGCTACATTGTTGCTGGTGAACTTAAAGGTTATGAATAATTTTTCAAACACTTGTATGACACAGATACTAAGGTACATGTAATATGTTT
>JASDQU010011149.1:41744-58706 GCA_032191745.1 Picea mariana | reverse complement strand
TCAAGGTTGGAAAAAGGTAGATAGTTTGGGTCTTTAAGGAGAAAAAGATATTAAGTGGAATAATTATGTGAAAAAACTCCAGTAGAGCACCATGAGGTTAATAGATGATGAAGATGAGATAATATGGTCGAAAAATAACTCTTTAGGAAGATTTACTCCACACTTTGGATATAAAGAAATGTTTTAGAGGAGGACCAAGTCAAACATTTATGGGGGTGGAAACCCATATGGAATATAAGTCCCCCCATGAAAACCAAAATTTTATTATATTTAACACTTTCCAATAAAGTTTTGACTTGGGAAGTATGCAAGAAAAGAGCATGGCAAGGCCTAGGTAGATGTGTTTTGTGTAAACAACATGATAAAACTATACATCATTTATTAGTACATTGTCCATTCACCAAAGAGGTATGGTAGGAATCTTTGATATTGGTAGGAGGACAAGGTTCACGACAATGAGCTACAATGGTATAATGTTGGGGGAATTGGTTTAATGAAAAGACTTTGAAAGTTCATAGGGCCTTTCCTTGCATAGTCTTGCAGGCCCTTTGGCTAGCTAGAGATGATATGATTTTTCAAAATAAGGACACCCGTTCTTTTAGGTTGTTATCTCCTCAAATAAATTGATTGAGATTTTGATTTTTAGGTGATAAGAGTGTGGTCCAAAAAATTGTTTCTAATTTTTTTTAGGTGTGTTAGAGAGTCTATTTTCTATAAATAAACTTGGAAAACACATTTGATTTGGTTTTGTCAAGCAAAAGAGAGAATCTTAGGTTTTGGTGGTTTAGGTGAGCTTGAAAAGAACTCATTAACCACCAAAATCCTTTGTTCTCGGTAGTGAAGAGGGAAAAGCAAAAGCCCGGTTAACCACCGAAAATGTTTCTACGTGGAAAAATAAAAGCCCGTGCTTTCGCACGAGCTAGCTGTCAGTTGGCGTAATCATGAAGACATAATCACCAAAACTCGATTGATTTGGTGAGGTAGGATGTTATTATTACATCTTATTGGGATATTGATGCTCTGTTGTCCTTTTTAACCACCATTTGTCATTTCATATGAAGGCTCGGCATAACATAGAGTTTTAGGAGTTTGATTCTCGACTAACTGTATTGATTAGTCACATGGCTTATCATTACTTCAAGTCCCAAGGGGATAAGTTCATAATAACCCCAATTAATCACCTTTTCAAATCCATTCATATATAAATCAAATCCGAAACTATGTGTGTTAGCTATAATCCCATGTTTTCATATGCTGAAATCAATCGTCGTTGTTGCCAAGTGAAGCTTGAGTTCTGTTGCTGGTCATCAAGCCATTTGTCATCAAATTCAAAGAAAAACTCGAGTCATTAGGTAGTCTTTAGAATATCTCACTATTTCAGTTCAATTATATCTCCTACCTGAATTTGAAATTCTCGGCTAATATCTAGCCTTTACTGTTGATTAAAATCTGTTGAAGATTGGGTTTATGTAAATCAAACTCTGAGTCATCCTATTCTATGTCTTTTACCTCAACATACAGTCTTAGTTCATCCTAAACTTTAGGTGTTTGTCCCCCTAGCTCATAATTTTTTCCTAAATGGTAGGGATAGGTCAACAAACTCATCAGATGACAAAAGCTAGGCCAACCCTCAGGTTTGAGTTAGATGGAACGTAGTATCTAGAGGCACACCCAGAGGTGGCCGACTTTTTCAAACAGATTGGCGTCTTTTCCTATTGTGAAAAACTTGCAGACTTTCACCAATAGCTTTTCGAAGCATTTGCCTTATCATATGATGGAAGGGAAACTACTATTGGCAAGGAGGAATTTGTAGTTGATGAGGCAGCCATTAGAAAGGTTACTGGCCTCCCAAGAACAGGGGAATGTTGGTTTAAGACCACTGTGCCTACAAACATTGAGTTCATATCCTACTTACATCCTCAGCATAAGGATCTCATATGGAAGAAAGACATACGAATGTCCTTTGTTGAGCCTAAATGGCAATCTCTTTTGAAGGAAATATTTGCATACATCACCTGTGAGGGCAGGTACATCAGGGTTATGTTTTACCACTTCAAGCTATTGAACCATTTCACAGGCAAGTCTCCCATCAATTTGCCTTTCTACTTGCACAAAGCTCTCACAAAAATTGCCAAACAAGTCAAGGCGAAGCCTACCAAAGTGGCCAGCAGGTTGTCACACCAAGGGTTGATTACACTCATTGTTAAAGAGTCCTTGAAGAAGAAACAAGTGGACTAGAATTACTTCCTATTTTGGAAT
Source organism: Picea mariana (assembly GCA_032191745.1). NCBI lineage: Eukaryota > Viridiplantae > Streptophyta > Pinopsida > Pinales > Pinaceae > Picea > Picea mariana. The sequence continues at coordinate 56,447 of JASDQU010011149.1, read as the reverse complement.
GAGTTCCAAACTAATTTTCAACAGGATGAAAGGGGGAAGAAGTCTGGTGCTAAGAAGTCCATCATCCCTAAGAGCAGTTGAAGAAAAAGGAAGGCTATCTCATGTCCAAGAGAGTCGATAGAATCATCCTCTGCTAAAAGAAAAAGAACCAAAAGGAAATTACAGTTTAGTAAAGAGGGTGAGCAGACTAAGGACCTTGCTGAAGGAGATAACCATTTGAACGTACCATACAGTGACTCAGAGCTAGAGCAGGAGTTAGCAGAGACACAGGGTGATGAACAGGCTGAGCAATTTGTAGAAGATTATCCCAACTTGCCCTCACCAACTCCTATAGATGAGCACAGTCAACCATTAGCAAAATCTTCTTCAAGAAAGCCTAAAGCATCCAGGACTCAGAAAATCAATAAACTTCTAAAATAGATCTATGAGATGGAAGTTTTAGAAAGAGTCATTAAAAAGGAAAATATAGAGTTGACTAAAAGAAATGCAGAACTTTATAACATGAACCAAAGTCTCAAGGAAAAGCATGATAAAATCAAGGATAGGAACAAGGTGTTGATAAGAGAGAACATGAAGTTGTACAGGAAGCTTAGACTTCTGAGGCTAAAGTTAAAAGAATCTCAACCTCCAACACAGGATCAAATAGATTTGGAAACTCTAGCCGAGTTAGCTACAACAATGGTGGATATACCATAGTCTTCCACACAATGAATTAAAGCTCCCAGATCTGTACGAGGAAGAGCTGCATCATCAAAGAGGCCTTGAACACTCAACAAAGTATCAAGGTAATCATTTTTTGCAATTTTGAATTTTTGGACAAAGCTAAGTTTTCGGTGGTTTAGGCGAACAGGACGACTGTTCATTAACCACTTGAATAAGAGCTTTCGGTAGTTAATACACCTAGAATTCCTCTGTGTTAACCACCGAAACCTGTCACTGGCCAGAGAAAGCTAAATTTTGCACAGATCGAGGTTTAACTAACTCGAATCATTTGAAAACACTTGAAATGGATAGATGTTGAATTATAGAGTCATATTCAAGATCCATTTTTGGTGTATAAGGATTAGAAAAGGTGTCCAAGTTGGTTTTGGTACCTATTTTGGTGGCAACAAATTAGGATTTTTGCACAACTCAACAAATTTGAATTCTATCTCTTGGAAGAGTCATCAATCATCCTTGGAAGGCTATTTTGCACTGCAAAAGGACTCTACAAGATCTGAAGACCATGAAATGTGGAATTGACCTCATTTTGAGGATCATTCCTTATATTTTGCAACTGAGTTTTGACTTTCTATCTCTAGCATATTTGAACCATTCTTTTAGGATCTCAAAACTGTATTGTAAAGCTATAAAGATGAAGACAAAATATGAACTACAGGTTCGATTTTGAGTTCTATATTCTACTATGATGCAGGAGCATCCCTCACGACAAGCAAGCCAACGTGGAAGCAGAAAGTCAACTGGAAGACGTCCAGCGCAAGTTTTTGAATTTTTAAATTTTCTCTTGAAGTTGATGCGCTAAATATAAATGAGATCATTTAATTTTGGTGCCTTGGTAAGAATGTAATCAGACCTCAAGCCATACGCTCTCGTCTGAGATAGATAGAGGCATTTATAGTATTAGTTGCAGGTAGATAGAATTGAATTCCTAGATTAGACAGTTCTAGAGCGCAGGAGGGAAACCGGATATAGACACCCTCNCTGTATATATGTGTGGAATGCTCTACTTATGAGAATTTATTCCTGTTATGCATTTGGTATTATGCTGTGTGTATGATTTCATGTGTTAAGATAGAAGTCTGAGAGGAAGTGAAGTGAGTTACGATTGTTTCTCTTTTGAGCAAGGATTTCTGCAAGGAGTGCAGTTGAGTCGTCCGCAAGGAGTGCGTTGACAGGAGGCTCAGGAGTTAAACTCTTGTTCTCTAAGCTCTCAGAAGTGAAAGTGGGTTGATAAAGCCGTGCAGGGAGTGCACAGGCTGAATAAGAGATCTCAGCTGTAAATCTGAGCCGGAGAGATCTAAGACTACTGTTGCAAGGTAGTGCACAGAGTCAGAAAGATTCAACACTTTGGGAAGTTGTTGAATACTGAGTGCAAGGAGTGTGTGCAAGTTCCTCTGAAGAATCAGAGTGGAAAAGCTTAGGAGGTATAGCACCTTTGTGATATCGTAAAAGGGAAGAGTCGTAGGTTGGCGAGCAAGGAACACTTAGTCATTCTCAAGAAATCGTCGAAGGAAGAATGGACGGTTGAGACTCTTTGAGGAGATCTCATGAAGTTACGAGGACCGTCAGATCTTGCAAAGGTGCAAGGGGGTTAGGGCTATTTTTGTCCATTTCGTGGGCCATACAAAGAAGGAACGGACGATTGAAAATCTCTGAGGGGATTCCGCGAGTTTTCGAGGATCGTTAGATCTTGCAGAGCTGCAGGGAAGTTATGGAGCGAAGGCCTGAAGGTTCAAAGCTCAGGAGGGGGCAGAGCCGTCGATCAAGATCACGAGGGTCGTTAGATCTATCCGAAATATCGGGTATCGAAGACTCGAGAGTTGAAACTCCAAAATTAGACAACAAAAGTTGCGATATCACGAGACGCGATCTTGCGACAAGATCAGAGCCATCGTTGTGGAGGACGTGTGTAAGGAGATCCTCATCTTGCAGACTCGGACATCGGAGGACCAGAAAGGAAGTCCTTCAGCTTCGCGAGTAGCGAAGCAGCAAGATATTTGGAGTTGTCCATCTGAAAGGACAGGTGGCAGAGATTGGTGATCTCATGAACTTGGGAGTTCGCAGGTGAAAAACCCAAGCATTGGGTACTCCAAGTCGCAAGTAGCGAAGCGGTGAGATATTTGGAGCCGTCCATCTGAGAGGACAGGTGGCAGAGATCGGTGATCTTGCGAACTCGGGAGTTCGCAGGTGAAAAACCCAAGCATTGGGTACTCCAAGTCACGAGTAGCGAAGCAGCGATATGTTTGGAGCCGTCCATCTGAGAGGACAGGTGGTAGAGATCGGTCATCTCGCAAACTCGGGAATTCGCAGGTGAAAAACCCAAGCATTGGGTACTCCAAGTCACGAGTAGCGAAGCAACGAGATATTTGGAGCCGTCTATCTGAGGGGACAGGTGGCAGAGATCGGTGATCTCATGAAATCGGGAGTTCGTAGGGTAGAAGCCCACGTATTGGGTGTGCAAGGTTGCGAGGTCACGAGAAGCGAGACCACGACAACCGTCGATCTGCGTGTGGGACCGCGAGAGCGAGTGGAAGACAGGTGTCAGAGATCAAAAGATCTCACAAACTTGGAAGTTCACTAGGGAAGAGCCAAATATTTAGCACTCAAAGTCACGAGGACGCGAGGAGCGAGGAAAAAGGATAACTGTTAGATCTGGGCTGCAGGAGGACCGTTGGATTAGATCGCGCATTCTCCTGTCGGGAGTTTGTGAGTTGAAACTCCAAATTTGCACAACGGAAGTTGTGAGGTAGAAAAGTCTGAAGCCCCGATAGAAAAGGGAGAAAAATCAGCGTTGACTGATATCTCGGGTCTCAAGGATTCGGGAACCCATAATTCAATTTTGAACTTGCGAAGCCACGAAGTTACGATCCTCCGAGTGCCAAAAAGGAGGATCGCGCGAAGAGTCACTGTGGGTATTGGAAAGTCCCGAAAAGGGATTTGAAGAGCATTTCATCTCTTCAGGCTAAAGGAAGAGGAGATCCTGAGAGCGGACGTGCCCTGGGTGGCACGCCCTTGCGTCATACTGTTTTTGTATGAAAGACATTTTCTTTAATATATCAATCTTGCAAGCTTCTTTCATTTGTTATTGTCAGATCCTCCTTCATCTTTGTCTATGCGTATGAGTTGAATTCATTCTTTTGTCTCTGTTTATTGGTCCTATGGTAATTGTCATCTTACGTTTGACTGTTAAGAAAGAATCATAAGCATCTTTGGCTAGTTTTTTGACCCATCATATATTGGTTTATGTATGTTTTGGTTAACCGATTGGTTTTCTTATCCATCTGTTATACAAACCTATCTGATAAATATCTCTTGAAGGCCTTGTATTGCATGAATATAGTTACACTGTCTTGAAGATACAATCTAGAGATTAAGATATTCATCTTGATCCAAACCCACACCTATTATTGAGAAAATAGTTTCCAAAAAGATAAAGTTACTAGGCATCTCTGACTTACAGCCTAGGAGAGTTTCCTAGAGTGATAACAAATTGGCGCCGTTGCTGGGGAGAAGAGATTGAAGCTCAGCTTCCCTGGGAGATGACATAGATCCAGCTTTGATGATAGACAAATCCTGAACATATTTTCTGTTGTAACCATCTATCTGGCGACTCCATTGGAACGAAGTGGCTCTGAAAAGAGCTCACACCAGGGCGAACCAAGAAGGACCACTGGCAGCACCAGTTCCAGACCCTGAGAAGATCATCAGTAGGGGAAATATTTACAAAGACAGGCTTCCAGATATGCAAAGACATCAAATCCAGGTATTCAAACAGACACTTCTTCTTTCATATCTAAATAACCTCTAGTCGAATCCCCTGCTGCTGAAACTCATAGTTCTCAAAAAATTGAAATTGTATCGGAAAAATTGAAGGTTGAGGAGCCTTCAGTTTCCTCTAATGTTACAGACTCTGTTTTTGAGCATGATATTACATCCAACCTTAAAGAAGTAATTACAGGATCCCCTCAACAAAAAGAAGCCTCTTCTTCTTCTTCTTTGAATTCCTCACCCACAAAGCCTATAGAGGGTGTTTTCTATACTCATACTAATCTGCCCGTTCTCGAAGATATTTTACAAGATCTTTCCTCTAAGGGAGAAGAAAGCTTAGCCTTATTTCTTGGTCAGTTTTACAAGGCTTCTTATTTTCCACCCATTTCTGAAAATTTTGCTCAGAGTGAAGTAAGACAATCATTTTTTATAAACTCATCCATCCTATCTTAGCCTTCATCTCCTGAAAATTCTTCCTTTGCATCAACCCCTAAGATTCCCATGGTTATCCCTTTAACCAAGATGGAACAAATATTAGCAAATAGTTATGCTCCACTTGTCTTTCCCAATCCCTTATCTGCCATGCCAACCGGAGATTATCAGAAATATATGCCAAAGTTTACCAGAGCTGGGGATTATACTGCTGAAGAACATATAGAAGCCTTTTATGCTTATGTTGAAAATATTAATATTTCAGAAGAAGATGTGTGGAGTAGAGTTTTTGTGCAAAGTTTGGATGGACAAGCCAGGAAGTGGTTCAAAGAGCTACCAACAAATTCAGTGACAGGTATTGAGCAACTAGATGAGGTGTTCTTAAAACACTGGGGAGAAAGAAGAGATATCCTATATTACATTTCTGAATTCAGGAACCTAAGAAGAGAAGATGGGGAGTCGGTCTCAGACTTCATCAAAAGATTCAATAGGATGTTTGGCAAGATCCCTGCAGAGATCAAGCCAAGTGACACATCAGCAAAGATCACATTTTCTGCTACTTTTGATCCATATTTTTGTTTAACCCTTAGAGAAAGAAGATCAACCACACTTGATTTAATGCAAGGTGTTGCTCTCGAAGTCGAATCAAATATTATGGCATCTCAGAAACTCAAAGGAAGATTTGAGAGAAATAAGTGTTCTGTTGATCCCCCTTCTTCTTCTAATACCAAAATGGAAAATATGGCCAAGATGTTGGACAACTTGACATCTGAAATGTCAAAATTGAAGATTTAGAGTTAGCAGCCAGCAAGGATAAAAGAGCCAAATTATTTTGTCCGTAGAAATCTCAATGCTTTCCCTTACAGAAGGAACAATCAACAGGTCTAGATCCTTCAGAGAGACAAGAATGCAGCTGATGATCAAAAAATCCAACCCCCCTTCCAAAATGCAATGCTATAAGAGGAACAAGAGATACCTCATGATGAAGTTGAAGAAGCAGATGACATAAATTATTTTGGTGATGAAAATGATTCCTCCTTTTTGACACAAGTAGATTATGAAGAAGCCCAAGTGGATCAGGAGATTCATGAGGCAAGTATTGAAGAATCTATCTATCAGACATATGATCAGCAAGGTTATAATTTAAGATCTAAAAATGCTACTCCTAAACCATTGCCCGTTGCTCCTGTGAAGAAGAAAGAAGTTGCTGCAAAATAGCTTGTTGCTCCTGTAAAGCAGAACCCCATTTCCGCAAAACAACAGAAGAAGCAATCTCAACCCCAATTCAATGAGCAAGACATCCTTAGATCTCCTTCTAACGAGGTAAAAATTTTTGACAAATCATCATACTCTTTCTTTTTCGAATCAGAAATTCAGAAAGTAAAAATACCTATACCATTGACCGAACTTATGAAGAATGATATTTTCAGGTCTGCCATCCTGAAGTCCCTTGAACCAAAGACCTCTTCATCTACTGATTTTGTAAACTTACAAGATGACAAACCAACAGTAACTATAGGACCTATGATAGAAGATCGAGATGAATCTTGTCCACCTTTCTATATATCCCTAAATGTTCATGATAAGATCCTTCACAATTGCTTGCTTGATTCAGGAGCATCACATAATCTTATGCCCAAAGCAGTGATGGATGAACTTGGGCTTGAGGTCACCAAACCATATCATGATCTCTTCTCTTTTGACTCTAGAAAAGTCAAATGCCTTGGCCTCATAAAAGACCTTGTTATAAACCTTGCCCAATTTCCATGAGAAGCATGGTAATGGATGTCGTGGTTGCTGATATCCCATCCAAGTTCAAACTCCTCTTGTCACATCCATGGAGAAAAAGGTTGGGGGGTACCTTGCAGATGGATCTTTCATATGCTACGATCCCGGTGTTTGGAGGAGAGCTAAAGAGACTTTACAGAGAGAATCAACTTGCCTACATCATCAGTGATGCAAAAAATTCTGTAAATCATCCTATTTATGATGTAGACACAGACTTTGGCTCATGTATTCTTTAAATATATGATTCTTAGTCAGCTCCTTTGTAGCTTGTAAATCCCACTGAACAACACACTGATGAAAAAGGTGTTCTAGTTTGGACCATGTATTTTGATGGTGCCAGTACCAAAGATTCAACAGGTGCAGGGGTAGTTTTGATTTCTCCTTTGGAGAAGGCTATGCATTTGTCTTTTAAGCTTGATTTCAAAACTAATAACAATATAGCAGAGTATGAGGCTTTGATATTGGGCTTAAACACAGCCAAGGAGATGGGGATTAAAGGATTAAAGGTGTTCAGAGACGCAGATCTCATCATACAACAAGTGAATAGTACTTTCCAAGCAAAACATGTCAGATTGAAGGCCTACAGGGATGAGGTATGGAAAATCAGGGATTCTTTTTCCATTTTTGACATTTCTTATATACCCAGAGATATGAATCATCTTGTGGATTCCCTTACTATTTCAGCCAGTCTGTTTATTCCTCCTATGGCTCCCAGGCTCAATTATGAAATCCAAGTCAAATATAGACCATCTTTGACCGACAATATTAAATACTGGAAAGTTTTTGAAGATGATGATGAACTTAATATATTTCTCTAGGTGGTAGATGAATTTTCTGATATGCATGTCGACTAGCAAAATCAAAATGTAGAGGAATCCCAAAATCCTAAGCTAAAACAAAAATTGGGTCAGCATGATATTGTTCAACTACCCAACAATTATATACCTCGGGGTTTGGTACCTCTTGAAAATCTATTCGATCATAACGATGTCCCCTACAAGCCAGATAAGAAGGAAAAAGAGCCTGCTGTTCATGAGCACAACATAGGAAGCGAATGCCAGCCTAAATTCATAAATCTATCCTTTGAATTGACTGTTGATCAGAAGTCTGAATACTACAACATTTCGAAAGAATTTTCTGATGTTTTCTCTTGGAAATACAGTGATCTGAAAACTTATGACCCTGAGATCATTCAACATAAGATTCCCCTCGAAAAGGACACCATCCCTTTCAAACAAAAACTCAGACCTATCAGTCCTCTTCTATTGCCTGTAATTGAAAGAGAAATCAAAAAGCTCCTTGATGCCAAAATCACAATCCCTTTAAGATACTCTAAATGGATTGCAAATCTGGTAATAGTGAGAAAGAAAAATGGTGATATCAGGTTATGTGTTGACTTTAGAAACCTAAATAGATGCTCAAAGAAAGATAACTATCCCCTACCAAAGATGAAACATTTGCTGCAAAGAATTTTAGGGGTTATTGTTATGTCTTTCTTGGATGGTTTTTCTGGCTACAACCAGATTTCTCTCCATCCTGATGACCAAGTGAAGAATGCTTTTACTACTCCTTGGGGTACCTTCATGTATGCCAAAATGCCATTCGGATTAATGAATGCCGGGGCCACTTTTCAAAGGGCCATGGACATAGCTTTCATGGGTGAGAAGGACAAGTTTGTCCTCATCTATCTTGATGACATCACAGTTTATTCCAGCAGTCATGAAGAACATCTAAAGCATTTAAAAAGAGTATTTCTGAAGTGCAGGCAGTTCCAGATTTCATTGAATCCCAAAAAATCCCATTCTTCTCTCAGAAAGGACAAGCTCCTAGGTCACATTGTTTCAACAGAAGGTGTGAAAATTGATCCAGCTTGGGTGGGAGAAATTCAGAAGCTGTCCTTACCAAGTTCGAAAAAGGATATTCAATCACTGCTTGATAAGATTAATTTTGTTAGAAGATTTGTTCCAAATTTTGCCGAGCTAGTAAAACACATAACATGTATGGTTAAAAAGGGATCTGAGATAAAATGGATAGACAATGCAAGGAATTCATTTCAGGATATCAAACAGGCTATCATGGAATCCCCAACTCTAATCAGTCCGGATTACAGCAAGAGTTTCTATATTTTTCCTTCACTTCTTATGACATGGTGGCATTAGTCTTGTTATGGAAAGATGATGACAGTGTGGATCACCCAGTTGCCTTCTCCAGCAAAACACTCAGAGATGCTAAACTAAGGTATGATCCTATTGAAAAACAAGCCTATGCTCTCATAAAATCTTTAAAAGCTTTCAGAATTTATATCCTCCATGCAAAAGTTATTGCATATGTTCCTTCACCCTCCATGAAGGATGTTTTGACTCAGCCTGATATTGATGGGAAAAGAGATAAATGGATCACAAAGTTAATCGAGTTTGACATAGAAGTAAATCCCACTAAATTGGTAAAAGTCCAAGGCCTTGCTAAGCTTTTAACAGAGGAAAACCATGAGCTACTGGACATAAATTTCATAGGGGAAAATTCAACAAGTTTGCAGACGGAGGTGGTAACAGAAGGACAACATAACAATCAATAGGTGGTAGGGCATTTGTCTTCTTGTGAGTGGTACTTAGGTATTATTCATTTTTTACAAAAGCTAGAGTTTCCTCTTGAACTTAGCATGACTCAAGCCCAAGCCCTTAAGCTTAGAGCCATCAAATTTTTCATTTACAATAATTTGTTATATTGGAAAGACCCTGCTGGTTTACTACTTAGATGTTTAGAAAAAGAAGAGTTAGTGGATGTTATACATCAGTTTCATTCAAGTATTTGTGGAGGCCACCATTACTGGAAGACCACAGTTCATAAAATCTTAAGGGCAGTGTACTATTGGAATTTTCTTTTCTCATATGTGTGTGCTTTCGTCAAAGCTTGCAATAAATGCCAAAGATTCACAGGAAAACAACAGTTAAAATCTCTGCCCCTGAGGCCTATTGTAGTGAATGGCCCTTTTCAGCAGTGGGTTTTAGATTTTATAGGCAAGATTAATCCTTCGTCTAGTGGTCAACATAAGTGGATCTTAGTAGCCACAGATTATTTTACAAAATGGATAGAGGTAGTTCCCACCAGAAATGCCACTCATCAGGTCGTCATGAAATTTCTTTATGAAAACATCCTGAGCAGATTCGGTTGCCCCAAAAGGCTGGTAACAGATAATGAAACAGATTTTAAAGCCGATGCATTGGTCGATATGTGTGAATCAATGGGCATCCAATTGGTAAATTCAACCCCCTACTACCCTCAAGCTAATGGCCTGGCCAAATCATCCAATAAGAGCTTAATTAGAATCATCAGAAAATTGTTAGAGGAGAACAAAAAGAATTGGGACTCTAAACTAAACTTTTCTCTGTGGGCAGACAGAGTAACTATACAAAAATCCATAGGAACCTCTGCATTCAAATTGGTCTATGGAACTGATGCCATTTTTCCTGTTCAGCTAGTTTTACCAGTGGCTAAATTTTTTCGGGAAGAGAAAACTGAGTCAAATAATATGGTAAGAAGAATGCTCGATTGGGTAGAACTGCAGCACGTCCGAGAACAGTTGGTGGACAAATCAGAGGCTCATCAAAAGAATATCAAGGATACTTTTGACAGGAAGGCAAAGGTGGATAATTTTCAGGTTGGTGATTGGGTTCTGAAATGGGACGCCCTTAGACAAGATAAAGGCAAACACAAGAAGTTTGATTCTTTGTGGATCGACCCTTTCATGATAACTCAAGTACAACACAACAACACATTCATTCTGCAAAGTCTGGTAGGTGAAGAAATGTTCGGTGGCCTAGTCAACGGGCGATTTCTTAAACTCTATTTTTTCTAAGGCAGTGAAGCCTAGTCATTGTAATTTTATTCTTTTTAGTCTTTGCTTTTTCAGAATAACTCCATGCTCAATGGAAACACTAGTAGATAGTTTTTAGTTTTCTTTTTCAGGAAAGGCATTGGTTCTGTGGTTCTTGAAACCTCACAAGGAGGCATTCATCCCCAACAGGAGCCAGTGTTATCTCCTCAAATAAATTGATTGAGATTTTTCTTTTTAGGTGATAAGAGTGTGGTCCAAAAAATTGTTTCTAATTTTTTTTAGGTGTGTTAGAGAGTCTATTTTCTGTAAATAAACTTGGAAAAAACATTTGATTTGGTTTTGTCAAGCAAAAGAGAGAATCTTAGGTTTCGGTGGTTTAGGCGAGCCTGAAAAGTGATCATTAACTACCAAAATCCTTCGTTCTCGGTAGTTAAGAGGGAAAAGAAAAATCCCAGTTAACCACCGAAAAGGTTTCTACGTGGAAAAAGAAAAGCCCATGCTTTTGCACGAGCTAGCTGTTAGTTGGCGTAATCATGAAGACATAACCTCTGAAACTCGATCAATTTGGTGAGGTAGGATGTTATTATTACATCTTATTGGGATATTGATGCTCTATTGTCCTTTTTAACCACCATTTGTCATTTCATATGAAGGCTCGGCATAACACAGAATTTTAGGAGTTTGATTCTTGGCTAACTGTATTGATTAGTCACATGGCTTATCATTACTTCAAGTCCCAAGGGGATAGGTTCATAATAACCCTAGTTAATCACCTTTTCAAATCCATTCATATATAAATCAAATCCGAAACTATGTGTGTTAGCTATAATCCCATGTTTTCATACGCTGAAATCAATCGTCGTTGTTGTCAAGTGAAGCTCGAGTTATGTTGCTGGTCATCAAGCCATCTGTCATCCAATTCAAAGAAAAACCCGAGTCATCAAGTAGTCTTTAGAATCTCTCACCATTTCAATTCAATTATATCTCCTACTTGAATTTGAAATTCTCAGCTAATATCCAACCTTTACTGTTGATTAAAATCTGTTGAAGATTGGGTTTATGTAAATCAAACTCCGAGTCATCCTATTCTGTGTCTTTTACCTCGACATACACTCTTAGATCATCCTAAACTTTAGGTGTTTGTCTCCCTAGCTCACATATTTTTCCTAAATGGCAGGGATAGGTCAACAAACTCATCAGATGCCGAAAGTTGGGCCAACCCTCGGGTCTAAGTTAGATGAAACATGGTATCTAGAGGCACACCCAGAGGTGGCTGACTTTTTCAAACAAATTGGCATATTTTCATATTGTGAAAAACTTGCAGATTTTTACCAACAGCTTTCCAAAGCATTTGCCTTATCATATGATGGAAGGACAACTACTATTGGCAAGGAGGAATTTGTAGTTGATGAGGCAGCCATTACAGAGGTTACTGGCCTCCCAAGAACAAGGGAATGATGGTTTAAGACCATTGTGCCTGCAAACATTGAGTTTAGATCCTACTTACAGCCTCAACATAAGGATCTCATATGGAAGAAAGACATACCAATGTCCTTTCTTGAGCCTAAATGGAAATCCCTTTTGAAGGCAATCTTTGCATACATCACATGTGAGGGAAGGTACAACAGGGTTATGTTTTACCGCTTCAAGCTATTGAACCATTTCACAGGCAGGTCTCCCATCAATTTGCCTTTCTACCTGCACAAATCTCTCACAAAAATGGCTAGAGAAGTCAAGGCGAAGCCTACCAAAGTTGCCAGCAGGTTGTCACACCAAGGGTTGATTACACTCATTGTTAAAGAGTCCTTGAAGAAGAAACAAGTGGACTGGAATTACTTCCTATTTTGGAATGAGTTCCAAACTAATTTTCAACAGGATGAAAGGGGGAAGAAGTCTGGTGCTAAGAAGTCCATCACCCCTAAGAGAAGTCGAAGAAAAAGGAAAGCTATCTCACCTCCAAGAGAGCCGACAGAATCATTCTATGCTAAAAGAAAAAGAACCAAAAGGAAATTACAGTTTGGTAAAGAGGGTGAGCAGACCAAGGACCTTGCTGAAGGAGATAACCCTTTGAACTTACCATACAGTGACTCAGAGCCAGAGCAGGTGTTAGTAGAGACACAGGGTGATGAACAGGCTGAGCAGGTTGTAGAAGATTATCCCAACTTTCCCTCACCAACTCCTCCAGATGAACACAGTCAACCATTAGCAAAAGCTTCTTCAAGCAAGCCTAAAGCATCCAAGACTCAGAAAATCAATAAACTTCTAAAACAGATCTATGAGATGGAAGTCTTAGAAAGAGTTATTAAAAAGGAAAATACAAAGTTGACTGAAAGAAATGCAAAACTTTATAACATGAACCAAAGTCTCAAGGAAAAGCATGATAAAATCAATTACAGGAACAGGGTGTTAATAAGAGAGAACATGAAGCTGTACAGGAAGCTTAGACTTCTGAGGCTAAAGTTAAAAGAATCTCAACCTCCAACATAGGATCAAATAGGTTTGGAAACTCTAGCTGAGTTAGCTACAACAATGGTGGATATACCACAGTCTTCCACACAATGAATTAAAGCTCCCAGATCTATATGAGGAAGAGTTGCATCATCAAAGAGGCCTTGAACACTTAGTAAAGTATCAAGGTAATCAATTTTTTCAATTTTGAAGTTTTGGACAAAGCTATGTTTTCGGTGGCTTAGGCTAACAGGATGATTGTTCATTAACCATCGAAAGCAAAGCTTTCGGTATTTAATACACCCAGAATTCCCTTGTGTTAACCACCGAAACCTGTCACTGGCCAGAGAAAGCTAAATTTTGCACAGATTGAGGTTTTACTAACTCGAATCATTTGAAAACACTTGAAATGGATAGATGTTGAATTATAGAGTCAGATTCAAGATCCATTTTTGGTGTATAAGGATTAGAAAAGGTATCCAAGTTGGTTTTGGTACCTATTTTGGTGGCAACAAATTAGGATTTTTGCACAACTCATCAACTTCGAATTCTATCTCTTGGAAGAGTCATCAATCAGCCTTGGAAGGCTATTATGCACTGCACAAGGACTCTACAAGATCTGACGACCATGAAATGTGGAATTGACCTCATTTTGAGGATCATTCCTTATCTTTTGCAACTGAGTTTTGACTTTCTATCTCTAGCATATATGATCCATTCTTTTAGGATCTCAAAACTGTATTGTAAAGCTATAAAGCTGAAGATAGAAGATAAACTACATGTTTGATGTTGAGTTCTATATTCTATTGTTTTTGTATGAAAGACATTTTCTTTAATATATCAATCCTGCAAGCTTCTTTCATTTGTTATTGTCAGATCCTCCTTCATCTTTGTCTATGCATATGCGTTGAATTCATTCTTTTGTCTCTGTTTAATGGTCCTATGGTAACTGTCATCTTACTTTTGACTGTTAAGCAAGAATCATAAGCATCTTTGGCTAGTTTGTTGACCCATCATATATTGGTTTATGTATGTTTTGGTTAACCGATTGGTTTTCTTATCCATTTGTTATACAAACCTATCTGATAAATAGCTCTTGAAGGCCTTGTATTGCATGAATATAGTTAGACTATTTTGAAGATACAATCCAGAGATTAAGATATTCATCTTGATCCAAACCCACACCTATTATTGAGAAAATAGTTTCCAAAAAGATTAAGTTACCAGGCATCTTTGACTTACAGCCTAGGAGAGTTTCCTGGAGTGATAACATAGGTCATGCATCAAATTAGATTTAATTACGAGGGAATTCAAAAATCTAGATCTAAAAAGTCTTGAAGTGTAACTATAAACCCAACTTTGAAGTGTAACCATAAACCCAACTTATGCAACTTTATGCAACTTTATGCAACATGCAACTTTATGCAACAATGCAACTTATGCAACTATGCAATTATATGCAACTTATGCAACTATGCAACTAGTATATGCAACTTATGCAACTATATGAAACTATATGCAACTTATGAATGTGTGCCCTATATCCTCCTAATGCAACTTATGAATGCAACTATATCCTCCTAATGGCTCTAAGTTCCTTCTTAGAGGCCTTGAGAGCCAACTATGATGCATAAAACCTGTGAATGGTGCCCATATGGTGTCCTAATAGCCATTATTATTATTTAAAGCATACCAATGTTGCCCATATTCCA
>JASDQU010011148.1:409206-424385 GCA_032191745.1 Picea mariana | reverse complement strand
TAGCTCCCAACATGAAAAGTGTCAAGTTGGGGACATGAATACATATTGTGGGAACTTAGTTCATTTTTCGATATTTTCCATCATTCTCCCCATCATTCCTTCCATCATTGAGTCATCTAGTCAATCATCGATGAGCATGCACACAGCCATTGAGCTATATTTTGTATCTTCATGATTGTACCTGAACTTGTATCCATAGCCATTTTATGTTGGTGTATCCGTTTAACTTGGGAGATGGACTGAAGAAGCGGGTTGTTAGGCCCATGGGATATTGAAGAGGCGGGTTTCCAAGCTCGTGAGAAATTATCTAGGTGAGAGAATTGCTAGGAATTAATTTCTTGAAAGTGTTGAACTATAGCTACAGTGCTCTGAGACTTCTTGTCGGGCCTGTTTCTGAAGCCTGGAAAGGAAGTGGGAAAGCCGAAGGACCGTTGAGTAGAGAAAGGGCACACTTCCTTGGTGGGACAAGTATGTGGGGAATGAGGGATTGTAGGCTGTTAGTTTGAGTTGGCACTTGAGACAGAGTCTTTCCTGTTGTCTATAAGCCTTTAGCGTAGTTAGGAATCCCTTTACCCGGGTGGAGTTTAGTCCCAGCTCGGGGGTGACTCACTGTTGAGAGTGATGAACCATGTGGTCTAAGGCTGGGAGGTTCTTGGAAGGTTTAAATGTAGTTGGTGACATCCTTACCAAGATAAGTGCCAATTGTGTAATAAATTTACATCCTACATTGTTATTTACGTGTTTATTTTTATGGGTTAACATATGTGCAGTTATAACTGTGTTTATTTTTATGGGTATTTCCTATATATGTTAGATGTATATGTTTACTATTATTTCAGTGTGAATCCATGCATTTACATAATGTATTTGTCTATTTATGTTTTATATATAATTCTTCCACAAGAGTTTTGTGTGTATATATTATAAATGCATGCAGTCCTTCAAAGAAAAAATTATGTGACATAGATTAGTTGGATGTTGGGTATGTTACAGTATGTTCCACAGAGAGAATAGTAAGAGTTCTCTGGCGTAGCTTGGCCCGGCATGGATGGGTGGGGAAATTACAGTACAGAAGACACAAAACCACTTATTCCACTCCATATCGAGAAGATGATGGGAGAAACAATGACATCCATCCTGAAAGGGGATTTCAAGAAAGATTCTCATAATCCAAATGCGAGGGCCACCCATAACTACTCTGTGGTGGAAGATTTGTCACAAACCCCTTACACGATCTCTTCTTTGGAGGTCCTCTAGTTCCACCCTTCGTAGAGAAAGGCTCTATTATCCACCTTGTGATCTGCAAAGACTTGTAATCCGAGAACAATCATTCTCGATACGACCAACTTGAAACCTTGTCTCCCTTACCATGTTTCATTTCAGATAGTAGTGGCTTACACCACAAAATATTTTAAATGAAATATATTTTGTACTGTGGTTGATAAGGGAAACTCGACCTGCCTGATGTTGTTGGCATGTTGGAAGGCCATTGGTGAACCCGTTTTGTCTCGCTATTTCCACATGAGGGTCGAATTGTAACCATTGACCAGTTGTCCTTTTCTTGTCCCAATGATTGATAACCCTCAGCCTGACATTGTCAACATAGGGGTTAGTTTGTGCCCACCATTGATGGGTACTTTCGATTACCCGCCTCCTTTTGGCAATGTTAAGATTATATCGACTGCCCCTGAGCAGCCAAGGGTTGATATTTTTCAAGTGTGGTAGTTTCATACGACTTACTTTCATGATCTGTCGACTCTTCCTTCCCCATCGACCATGATGGAAGGGACAGGGAACTCTTTCATGTCCATTCCCTTGTCTATGATAGAAGTTGCATACAACATTGTCCAACAAGCTTCGACTGACCTCGATATGACTCCTGCAAAGGAGTTAGATCCAGTTCTTGAGCCTATTTTGGCTCAAGGTTCCCTCACCACTACAGAGGCATTGACTGGTCCATATAGACCCTGGTATGATCTCCATCATAAATCTTATTTCTTCCCAAAGTAAATAAAAATAGACGGAGGTGACTTTGTGTTGACTATGATAGGAGATAGGTCTTGTCCTGTTAATCCTATGGCTATGCATGCAGTTTACGCTGAGGGTAATATGGAGAACGTAGTTGAAATAATACCTATAGATATCTCCAAAACCCCTAGCAGTGTGGAGAATGTTTTTGTTGGAGCGAACTGCTCCCCTTAGGAGATTCGAATCTATAAAGATGTATTTAAGGAATTCTGTGAAGTTTTTGCTTGGTCTTACGAGGAAATGCCAGGTATTTATCGAAGAATCATTGAGCATGAGATAACGACTTATCCTGGCACCAAGTTGGTTTGAGAGAAGCTTCATTCAGTGAATCCTCAAAAAGTGATAGTTATTAAGGCTGAAGTAGAGAAACGTCTTAAAGACGGTTTATCTACCCCATACAGTTGATGCAATGGGTGTCAAATATCATTCTGATTAACAAAAAATAGGGTACGATTTGTGTGTGCATGGACTTTCACAATTTGAACAAGGCATGTCCAAAGGATAATTTCCCCACCCCATTCATTGATTGTATTGTCGATGAATGTGCAGAATGTGAGGTCTTTTCATTCATGAATTGTTTTTTGGGATATAATCGTATTCACATCAAACCTGAAGACCAACATAAATCAACTTTTATCTATCCATGGGGAACATTTTCTTATCGTAAGATGCCTTTTGTCCTGAGGAATGTTGGAGCCACTTTTCAGTGGGTCGTGTCTTTTTTTTTCCACGACCTTAAACATATAGTCGAGACTTATCTTGATGATCTAGCATCACACTCTCAAAAGAGATCTAATCATCCCACACACCTTCGAATAATCTTCAAATGATGTCTCTACTATCGGATTTTCTTGAACCCTAACAAGTACAGTTTCCGCATGACATTGCATTGTATTTTAGGTTTCATAGTTTGGACAATAAGGATCATGGTCGATCCTCTTAAGGTTGAGCTGATAGTTCAGTTTACTCTCCCATGCACAGTCCCCCAGCTTTAAAGAAAAATTTCTACGACATTTTATCACAAACTATGCCAAGATCACTAAAGGGTTCATGTGTTTATTGAAAAAGGGAGTCCCCTTTTGTTGTGATGAAGCCGAACAATGCCCTTTTAAAGTGTTGAAACACACCCTTACATCTTCCCATCTGCTTCGACCTCCCAATTATAAGAAATATTTTTTGTTGTGCTTGGTCACTATAGATTCAGCCATTGGCATGGTATTGGTTCAAGAGGATGATCTTCTCGAAGAGCATATGATCTATTAATTGAGTCGAGGCCTGGTTGGGCTGAAATTCAACTATTCCCATGTTGAGAATCTTGCATTGGCAGCAGTGCATGTTGTCCAGTTGTTCTGTCATTATATTCTTCTTTGTAAGACCACTGTCATTATGGTTTTGAATCCATTTCAATATGTTTTGACATCATGTGTCATTGGAGGAAATATCAATAGATGGATTGTACTCCTCCAAGAATTTGACTTGGAATTTGTTTCTATGAAATCCAATAAGTCGTTGGTATTTGCAGAACTTATTTTAGAACTTCAGGTCGAATCAAGTGATGTTACACCCGAAGAATCTCCTATTAAATTAGATATTTTTCTGATCGCATCTTCAGACCCCCTGGTATGGATATATACTACTCTATCTCCAGACTTTGAAGTGCCCTGCTTCTGCTTCTCGTGATGAGCATCGATGAATTCTCCATCAGGAATGAAACTATTTCATACTCGATGACACTTTGTATCATCGAGGTGTAGATTGCATTCTTTGCCGATGCCTTATACACAAGGAAGCATAACTCATTCTTAACTACTACCACACTAGAGAATGTGGTGGTTGTTGGTCACTATAATTGCTCAATTAATTTAAACAATCAAGTGCTACATAAATTGTCAACCGAGGGAAGTCTGTTATTTCAAAGATAACCACGCACTATATATGATCAATTCCAAAAGCGACCTAGAGTTCTAGTAAAGGAAACTATATTAATCACACTTGCCTTGAATAAACTGAAGTTCTGACTTGAATTACAGGAAAGCAACCTACCTATTATAGAGCTTAAAGAGATGATTAATCTAAAGAATCATGGATTACATTAAAATCACAACTGCAACAGGAAAGAAAAATTATTCTGTAACCAGAGAACATGACCCTATTCCCAAGCAGGAACTCTAGCACCTTGTTTCTGATTAACACACTTTCATGAAAACATTAATGCATTGAAGGCTAACTCTATCTAACAGAGAACAGGACCCTTAATCCCTTCCTTTAAGAAAGAACCTTTAGTACCAGTCTCTGATTAGCATACTCATGAGAATAATTGAAGGCTAGCTACTTCTAACAGAGAACAGAACCCTTAATCCCTTCCATTAAGCAGGAACCTTTAGCTCTAGTTTCTGATTGGCACACTTAGGGAAAATAACTGAAAGCTGATTACTTCTAATAGAGAAAAGAACCCTTAATCCCTTCCATTAAGAAGGAACCTTTATCTCTAGTCTCTGATTGGCACACTTAGGGAAAATAATTGAAAGATGATTACTTCTAATAGAGAACAGAACCCTTAATCCCTTCCATTAAGCAGGAACCTTTAGCTCTAGTCTTTGAATAGCACACTCAGAGAAAATAATTGTAAGATGATTACTTCTAACAGAGAACATAACCCTTAATCCCTTCCATTAAGCAGGAACCTTTAGCTCTAGTCTTTGATTGGAAAACCTCCTAAATTCATCACACAAGATTGCTAATTAAAATGATTGTGAACTTGGTGGAAACAATGTAACATTCAATAAAACAAAGTTCTTAACAAGACAGAGTTCAGTAGTGTTTCAGCAAAACAAAAGTTAATCAAGGCATAAACAAAAATTACTCTAACACACTATAAAACTAACGGGTGAATCTTGTAAAGAAGGTGGGCCCTCCCTTCCCACAAGATTTCCCTGAGACGAAAAGGCTAGAGAAGGATGCTCAAAACAGTCTTCTATTCATCTATCAATGTATCATATTACAATATGAAAATGAAGTACGTCCCTTTCTCTGAAGCTTTCTTAATACATAAACTGGGGATCCCTTCGAATGATGATTTCCTCGTATTTAAAGAGGGAATCCCTTCGATACAATTGATCAAAAATTACAAATGTATACCTGAGTCCTATTCTTAGTCACATCGACTTTCTAAACAAGAATAGGATGTCTTATTCTTCCACAATAGAATGCTATTACAAGTGTTGAATGAGATGTTGTTGTTACGGCTGGAGTAACAGTTCTTGTTGTTTCTATTGCATGCTGCTTCGGCATCGCAAATCGTGGGCTGTTTCAGCCACGAGATTTGTGCTCTGACTGTTTCAGCACTTCTCAGGTAGCAGCGATGGTTGATGCTTGGCTTGTGGTACGGCTATTGTAGTCAATCTGTGTGAGTTGTTGTTGACCACGGGCAGTGTAACAGCTTCCTTTTTGTTTCAGCATCATTGACCATAGACTGTGTAACTGCTTCTCTGTTTTAGCATCATCGACCATAGACTGTGCAACAACTTCTGTGTTTCATCATCGTCAACCATGGATTGTGTAACATCTTATGTGTTTCATCATTGTCGACCATGGACTATGTAACAACTTCCGTGTTTCAGCATCGTTGACCATATACTGTGCAACAACTTCTGTGTTTCAACATCGTCAGCCATGGACTATGTAACAGCTTCTGTGTTTCAGCATCGTCAACCATGGACTGTGTAACAGCTTCTGTGTTTCATCATCATCAACCATGGACTGTGTAACAGCTTCTGTGAATTGTTGTTTCAGCTACAGGCCTCAAATGCTAATCTGCAATTTGAACTGTTTCAACACTTATACATTTTTAATCAATGGTTAAGTATGAGAGTGATGTGAAATTATATGCAAAAGAGATTAAACGTATAGTAAAGAGAAGAGACGTTATATACCTTTGGAAAGATAAGATAAAGTGATAGTATGAGTTTAAATGTGAGTTATCAAGAGTGTAATAGTGGAAAAAAGTATGGGAGAAAAGGTACATTGTGTGGTCCAAACATCCCCCCCAACTCAAGGTGTTGCATGTCCTCAGGCAACTTCACTCTGAATCAGAGTCTGAATATCAACTCTGAGTGTGTAAGTTACTCAAGCAGTAACTGTGGGAGGTACTTTCCATTGGCACTTTGAACCCTTGGACCCGTTGTAACCTTCGCCAAGCTGTTGTTTCTGTCTTCTTAGGCAGCTTATAATGAATTTGATATCTTTCTATTGGCAACCAGAGGATAGGAAAATAAAACCGGTACCCTATCTAGCTTTCAACACATTGCTGAACACACTGGATATAGTTAGGTACCCTGGAGATTGCTACCTCAAGGTTAATGGGGCTAAAAGGATTGTGTTCCTGTCTTTTCTCAGTGGACTGCTGCCAAAACAAGTTGTTTGCCTAGAGGGCAACAATCTCTATAGATCTGATGAAGTGCTGACAATCCTAAAGTACTGTCAATTGTAGCTATTGAACATGTTCAGTCACCCCTAGTTTCTTTAATAACTCATAATATTCTGTGACAAAGGTGGCTGCATTCTGTGGTTCTGGTCTTATCCAGAGAAGGCGATTATCTTCATTGTCCTTGGTAGCCAAGAAGTCATCTTGCCACAAAATATGATTATGGAGAAAGGAGGTGAATGCCCGAATCTGGATGTCCCCAACAAAAGGATTAAGGTTCAGCTGCCTGTTCTTGGGAATTGCCTCGTTATGAAAATACGCCTCATAGAGGAGGTCTTAATTCTTAGCAGATGCTTCTGTAAAAGTTTTGACAAAATATGTTGGGTGTAGTACTGCATGGGGTTTACCTTCTGTGATTGATTCGATCTGAAACCATGTAAGCCGTTCCATAAGGAATAAGGAGTAGTTGTAGGATGGTTTTCTTGTGGCCAATAGATTTTGTGCCAAATCGAATACCAGGGCCAATCTTCCTTTCAACTCTTTGTTCTGTTTCTTAAGGGCACGAGCTTCCTGGCGTGTCTATTCTAAGGCTTCCCAATTTGAGTAGGTATGATTTATCTAGATTTGTCTGTGCTCTTGTAGGATTTTAGCCTGTGTTGCAGCATACTCTTTCTTCCATTTTTGTATTACTGCTTGCTCATCCCACGGCTGAGTCTTTGTTTCAGCATTGCAAGTAGTGGGGTGAGGTAAGGTCTGAGTAGATTGTTCCACGAAAGTGTGGAGATTGATATGGCTAAGAGGTGTAAATTCCTCCATAGGCATTGTCTGTACAGCTGTGTTGACAAAAGCAGGGGCTTCATTTGTTGCAATGCAGGGCTCAGTCTTAATCTTGGGAGGTCCTGTTGGTTCTTGTGTTTCAGCTGTAGTTGGTTCTTGTGTGACAGCTATAGCTGGTTCTTGTGTAACAACAGGTTCTTCCTTTTTGACTACAAAAGTTGAAGGAGTAGGGGGAGCTCCTAATATTGGGACTTGAATTACCTTATAGCCTGCTTGATAGTAAATATCCCCACATTGACAACACATATATTCTTTACACAGGCTCTCTGTAGTCCCCTCTGACATGGTTGTTGTGCGGGCTAGGGTGTATAAATTTAGTTCCTTCTCGTATGCTTCCTTTGCCCAGGCTAGTTTATGCTTGTATGCTTCCAGTTCAGACTTTAAAAACTCATTTTCTTCTGGGATAGAGGCCATTGTTGGTTCTATTTGAGAGGTGACTGGTTCTTGTGTAGCAGTCACAGTCGCACTGGTTGGTTTTTGTGGAGCAGCTACAGGATTGGCAACTGCTTCTTGTGTTTCAGCTTCTTGATGTAAGGAGAGTAGTGTTGCAGCACCTTGGACCTTTGATTCCTGTATCTCAATGTCAATATTAGCAGTTGGTTCTTGTGTGGCAGCTATGGCTGGTTCTTGTGTTTCAACCACTGAATGAGTAGCTGGTCCTTGTGTTTCAGCTACAGAATGGGTAGCTGGTTCTTGTGTTTCAGCTATGGAATGGGTAGTTGGTTCTTGTGTTTCAACTACTTTATTTGAGACAGATGATGTCGCAACACCCTGGGCATTTGGTTCTTGTGTTTCAGTGTTCGTGGGTGGAATAGGCAAAGATCCCGGGGTTTGGGAGGTTGGAGGTGTATGGGGTATTAGTCAAATGGGTTGGGGGTCTAGGGTAGTGGCAATAATGGCTGGCCTTGTTGAGGCCCTTGTTCGCTTCTTTTGTAAAAATGGTGGAAAGAAGGGAATTTGTTTTCGTTTACGTGGGGGTCTTTCCTCAATGATGGGGTAGGGGGAATTGTCTGGCTCAAAGTCATCGCTAAGAATATTAAGGGTGGGAGTGGATGATTCTGGTAAGGTATGAGGCGGGCTTGGTATGGTAGGTGGATTGATTGGATTGATTGGTTCTGTGAGCGGGCTATTTGGTACTTCTGGGGAGTCTGGGGGATTTTGTGGTTGCTGCTCTGGGGGTTTTCAGGAATTTCAGCATCTCTTTGGGGGTTTATAGGTGGGTTGTTTAGTGGAGGGTTTTGTTGGGAAAAACCCCTTTGGATGAGCAGTTGGACAAGATGGTGATGGGTGAGTGAAAGGATGGAATCTTTAGCCTTTCTGCAGTAGTGTGCCATATTTTTCAGACAACCCAGCAAATAATAAGGAATATTCACCCGTCTATTATGCCGTAAATGAGATAACAGAAGAAATTCATGCTGATAAACTACTTGGTATCGACCCTTGCAGGTTAGGTAATGTTTGATGAATCTTGCAACTTCCAGCCATGGGGGTGGCAATGAGCTGAGTTGAACACCCCTGCCTTTAAATTCAATTCGTTCTTCTGGCAAGAGGAAGTTCTATTGGGCATTCTGAATGATATGTTTACAGCTGAACATGCGAATGCCATCAGTAGGGAGGCTTGAGACCTGTGCTATATCTTCTTATGTTACTAAAATTCAGACCCCTTGGACAATAGAATGGTCTTCCTGAAGGTTTGAGCGAACTGCAGAACCTATTGTTCATTATACCCTTGGAGTCTCTGAAAGTAACTGAGCCATCCTGCCTGCTGAAAGATTTGATAAGCTACTAGATAATGTTCTAACATCATTGTCGTGGAAGGTTCGTTGCATATAACAGAGCCTCCCATAGCTACCATCTCGGTAGAATACACCGTCAAAAAGTTTGAGTAACAACTTCTTCACAGAGTGAGTTTTCCGAGCGATGGTATGCAAAATGGTCGTAAAATACACAAAAGGGTGGTGAAATAGGAATGGCAGTGGTGAATTCGTGTGAAATGATGGTATAGAATTTTTTATGTGTCCTCCCCTCCCATCAAGTGCGGCTAGTAATGATTGCACTCGAGTGGTCATAATGATTTATAATCTTCAGCTTAACTATAGCTTAACTGTATTACATAAAATTTACATACCTCACCTTACCTTTTGATTCGTTCTGCAAACAAAATATCATGCCTGTCCATGGTAGTCCTGCAGTGGTCGTGGCAGAGACTTTTGATCTATTAGATGAATTGTATAAAGGATTTTCTAACTGGAAGGACGAACTATAGTATGAGAGCATAAAATCTTGCTGACAGATGATGTTGAAAAATTGGTGTTTCAGCAACAGAGAAGAACGAGGCGAAACAATTGTTGGACGGTGTTGTTTCGTCGCTGAAGAAAGTGAAGAATTTTCGGACTGTAGTGTTTTGGCAATAGGGAGAAGGCGAAAAGTTGTTGTAAATGGTGTTTCAGCAATGGGGAAAAATGGTGAAAAGTTGTTGCCAATGGTGTTTCAGCAATGGGGAAAATGGTGAAAAGTTGCTGCCAATGGTGTTTCAGCAATAGAAAAGAAAAGGCGAAACAATTGCTGGACGGTGTTGTTTCGTCTATGGGAAAATGGGGGAAAGCGGTAAAAGGTTGTTGAACAATGATGGGGGAAATAGGTGTGGGGTTGGTGGTAGCGTTTTTTCAGCAGTAGAGGAAAGTCAAGAGTTGTAAACAGTGGTGTTTCAGTAATGAAGAAAGTCAAAAGTGTTGAACATTGGTGTTTCAGCATCAGAGGAAAGTCAAAAGTGCTGAACAATGGTGTTTCATCATCAGAGGAAAGTCAAAAGTGCTAAATAGTGGTGTTTCAGCATCGAGAAATATTGTCTCTTTGAAGTAGGATTGTCCTTTCCTAGTGACCTGTGCTTCGATCGGGAATCTGTAAAAATCGATTGTAACATGGTATTTCCTGACAGGGATTATTAGTAAATAAAATCTAATCTAATACTAAAGAAATTAACTTAAAAGAATTAATTGCAATGAGGGGTAGAATCCCCTTCTAAGAAGAGGTAATGGGAGTCTTCCATGCATGTGGCTTTAAAATCTTCTTTGGAAATGGGGCGCTGGTACAGACGGAGACGATGACCATTTACAAGTAATGGTGTTTTGGAGTCATCGATTTTGAGGAGCCTTACTGTTCCATTGGGGAAAACAGTGTCTACTTCGTAATATCCAAGCCATATTGTATGCAGTTTCCCTTGAAATTCTTTGAACCGAGAGTCATACAGTAGGGCCCAATTACCTTTTTGGAACTGCTTTTTTTTTATAGTTTTGTCATGCCATTTTGATCTTTGCTGTTGAATTATTGTTGTCTGCTCAATGGCATCTAGTCTTTTCTCCTCCAATTCATTAAGCTGATGCAACCTGGTTGTCTGTGCATCGGTCAAATTGAGGTTGACAGCTAAAGCAGTCCTTAAGGTTTTTATTTCAAATTCCACAGGAAAGACAACACTCTTTCCATAGACTAATTCATAGGGAGAGAATCCTGTAGTATTTCTCTAGGTAGTTCTGTAGGCCCATAATGCTTCGAGGAGCCTGTAGGACCAGTCCTTTCTATTTTCCTTCACTGTTTTTGTCAGAATGGCTTCTATTACTTTGTTTGTGCTTTCCACCTATCCATTGGCTTGGGGGTGGTATGTTGTAGTCATTCTATGCTGGATATGATATTCTTGAAGGGTGGCTTTGAAACCATGAGAAGTGAAAGGAGGTCCTCCATCTATAACTAATTCTCTTGGCACTCCAAATCTGATGAAGATGTCTTTAAATAAGAAATTTATAAATGCTTCTTCAGTCGCTCTGTGAAGTGCTTTGGCTTCCACCCATTTAGTCATGTAGTCTGTGCAGACCACTATGTAAAGTTTTTGATTGGATGGAGGGTTGATGGGTCCTACAAAGTCTAAGGCCCATTTTTCAAATGGTTCAAGTACTATCTGGGGGTTTAAGAGAATTTCATCTCTATGATTAGGTTGGCCTACTCTTTGGCATCTATCATAGGCCTGGACATATTTCTTTGCATCTTTGAAGAGTGAGGGCCAATAGTACCCCATCTTGAGAATTTTATGTGATGTTCTCTTATCAGCAAAATGCCCTCCATAAGGGCCATCATGACAAGATTTTAGTAGATCATACACCTCATCTTCTCTAATACACCTTCGGATTTCTTGATCAGATCCTATATGGAAAACACACCCACTTATCCAACTATACCGAGCACTTTGATGAATGATACTTCTTTTCTCTCGGTGGGATAAGTGTGGTGGTAAATTCCCTGCAACCAAGTAGTTAGCAATGTCTGCATACCAAGGTGAGTGGGCAGAAACTGCAAATAAATATTCATCGGGAAAGGAACCATCTATTGGGGTATCATCATCATGTGTCAATCGAGAAAGGAAATCAGCAACTACATTCTCTTTTCCTGGTCTATCTACAATTGTAATATCAAATTCTTGCAATAGCAGTAGCCATATGGTGACTCTAGCATTTGTGATAGGTTTGTTCATTAAGTATTTGATAGCTGAGTGATTAGTATGGAAAAAAGTAGAATAGCCAATAATGTAATGTCTAAATTTATTAATTGCATAGATAATTGCTAAGAATTCCTTCTCGGTGACTGTATAATTGAGTTCAGCAGGGGTCGTATTCTTGCTGATGAAATAGATAGCATAAGGGAGATGATTTTCTTCTTGTCCCAAGACTGCTCCTATTGCAGTATCTGAAGCATCGGAGGATATATGAAAGGTAAGTGTCCAATCAGGTCCTCTAAGAATAGGAGTTGTAGATAATTGATGTTTAAGTGTGTTAAATGCTTCCTGGCAAGAATTAGTCCATTTGAATTCAACATTTTTCATCAGTAATACAAACAGGGGAGAAGCTATTTTGGAAAAATTCTTGATAAATCTTCTGTAGTATCCAGCATGTCCTAGAAAACTTCTTACCTCTGTTTGGGTTTTGGGAGTAGGAAGATCCTTAATGACTTGTATTTTGGATGGGTCTACCTGAATTCCTTGAGATGAGATAAAATGTCCAAGCATTATTCCTTCACTCATCATCATATGACATTTTTCTGTACTTAAGGAGAGTTGGGCTTGTATGCATCGTTTGAGTACTTTCTCAAGGTTTTGCAGTGCTTCCTGAAAAGAAACACCATAAGGAGTAAAGTCATCTATAAAGATTTCCATAGAGTCATTAAGCATATCATAAAATATTCCTAAAACTGCTCTTTGGAAGGTTGTTGGTGCATTACATAGTCCAAATGGAAGGACTCTATAAGAAAAGTTTCCCCAAGGGCTAGTAAAAGTGGTTTTATCTTGATCTTGAGGTGCAATTTTTATTTGGTTATACCCACTGAAACCATCTAAAAATGAGAAAAAATTCTTCCCTGACAAATTATCTAACACCTGATCAATGAACGGTAATGGAAATTGATCTTTTTGAGTGGCTTTATTTAAAGCTCTATAATCCACACATACTCTCCATTTCCCATTTTTCTTAGGGACTATTACCAATGGGGAAACCCATTCACTGTCTGATATAGGATAGATAAACCCTGCATTGAGCAATTTTTGAAGTTCTTCTTTGAGGATTTCTCTTAAATTAGGGTTCATTCGTCATTGAGATTGGCAGATTGGTCAACAATCTTCCTTAATATATATTCGATGAGTACATAATTCATGAGAGATTCCTTTCATATCTGTGTAATCCCATGCGAATGCTTCTTTATTTTCAAGAAGTAACTTCATTAATTATTCTGTTTCAGCATATGTCAGATTAGGGTTTATGTTTAGTGTTTTGCCAGGTTCAATTTCTACTGGTATGCTTTTAGAGGAGATGGTGGTAGATGTTTGAGGCGGGCTTTCTGAGTTGAGGTTTCTTGATTATCAGACTCCAATAGTGTAGTTAGTTGATTATGAGTTCCTGGGGTCACAGAGGAGGGTTCGCAAATAAAATTATTAATCACTTCATCCTCGGTGGAGTATTTCAAGCTTAGAGCTTGTCCAATAGTCAAAAGGGGTTGAGTAGGTTGATCATCAAAATCTACCCATATAGAATTATCATTATTAATCAGGGGTGTAGAATGAGGGTAGAGGGTAAGTTGTTTAGTTTCGTAACCGTTTGAAATTGTCATTGAACCTGATCTACAGCTGATAAAAGCATCTGTTGTGGCTAGCCAAGGTCTACCCAAAATTAGAGGGTGGCCCCCCAACTTTGTTTTGGGTTGTAGTACCACAAAGTCAGCTAGATAATTCCAGGATTCTACAGAGATACTGAGGTATTCAATGACTCCTTCTGGTTTAATTATGGATTGGTCAGCCAATTCTAGGATAGTTGGGGTATCTCTGAGTTCATTTTGCAGTTGTAGTAGCTGTAAGGTTTCCAGAGTCATCATATTGATAGCGGTACCTAGGTCTACCAGAACTCGAGGGATTATCATTTTTCCAACTTGGTCTGACATGGTAGGGTGGCCTGGATCACCATATTTAACTGGGGGAGCTTTACCTGACATAAGTGCGGACAAGTCTCCCATAACATGGACTGTAAGGGGATCCTTAATTTTCCTACCAGGCTTTTTAACACAAATGTCTCGCATCATCCTGGCATAGATTGGTACATCTCGGAGTGCTTGTAGTAGAGGAATTTTGACATATAAATTTTTTAATTCCCCTAGAAGATTGAAGGCTGGTGGCTCAGGCATTTTAGTTAAGGCTAACCGCTTAGGAAATGGTGGTTTTTCTATTTCAGCATCATTGTTAGAGGATGATTATACCTCTTCAGGTACATCATGCTTTTTTGTTTCCTCTTTATCAGAAGAGGTAACATCAGCTATGGTGGGTTCCACTATTCTCCCAGATCGTAAATGAATATCGTTGCATTTCACAGGGAGAAGAGAGAGTGTAGTCTGGCTATAAATATCAATGCGCTACACAGCTTTATTATTTGGGTTAGGGTTAGGTTTTACAGGTAGCTGGGGTCTCATCGTTTGATTGTTTGGGGGAGTACCTACTGGTAAGGAGAGTGGTTGTAGAAATTGTGATTGAGGTAATTGACTTTTGAAGGGGGCTTGTTGTCCTCTCCAATTTTGATTCCATTGGTTCTGATATGGTTGTTGTTGTTGTGGAGGCCAAGGGGTCCACATTGATGGATCAACAAAGGGTGGGTTAGTTTGTTGCATGGGTGGGTAAGTTTTTTGCATGGGTGGGTAATTCATTTGATTAGTGTATTGCATTTGATTATAGGGGGGGTAACTCATTTGATTGAAAGAAGGATACTTATTCCAATGATTAGAAGATGCAAATGGCATGTTAGGATTCATACCTTGTCCTCGCGGTTGCCATTGCCTCCTCTGTGTCAACAGATAGAAAGATTCAGCTTCTTCGTCTGTTGGTTGTAATGCTGCCTTGATCCTTGGTAAAGATGGGCAATGTTGGGTTTCATGATCTTTATCACAGATGGTGCAGATTGGCTTTTTGTCCAATGGACATTCTCTTCATGGCTTCTTATCTCTGCATTGAGAACAAAAGATGGATAGGGCTGCTTCTGCTTCTGCTTGCTTTTTATTAATCTTCAGGGTGTCAATTTGTGAGGAAAAAGAGCTTAACATTTCAGTTTTAAAACCTATATCGGCTCTTATTGCTCCCCCACTGGCTGATTTTTGGACTCTTGATAATGTGGTGTCCCTGTTGTTTGATCTATTTATTGAAGCTCCTCTTGAACATCTTTTGCACAAATTAACAATTTCATCGTATGATTCCTTAGATATGTCCCCTTTTCCAAGCATATTTAGCATATCTAGACAGTCATCCCTTACTCCTTTTAATAATATA
The DNA here is from genome assembly GCA_032191745.1 of Picea mariana. Classification (NCBI taxonomy): domain Eukaryota; kingdom Viridiplantae; phylum Streptophyta; class Pinopsida; order Pinales; family Pinaceae; genus Picea; species Picea mariana. The sequence goes on along the minus strand of JASDQU010011148.1, from coordinate 409,254 downwards.
GTTTTGAGAATATATTTACATACATTGGGGTGACTGGATCTTTTTATA
>JASDQU010011148.1:378313-388321 GCA_032191745.1 Picea mariana | reverse complement strand
TTGTCACATCATTTCACTACATGGATACAATCATGAAATAATGTAGGCCAGAAGTAACCAGCATGAATGATTTTCTAAGTGGTGGACATCCTTGAGAGATGGCTCTCGCAAGTACTATTGTGGCAGTCGTTCAAGACTCGATCGGCCTCATCAATAGTCAAGCATCGACGAATACAGTGTCAAATCCTCGCTGGTATAAGACATCACCAATGAGTAGGTAGCATGAGGCTTGGTGATGGATGCATCAATGATCGTCTCTGGTGAGGTGGTTTCCAATTTTTTGTGTTCGGAGGTAGACAAGAAGATCGTCGTACCAAGGGTCATCTGAGGGGATGTAAAAGAGATGTTCATTAGGGAAGTTGGTATTGACAGGTGAACTGGTAGAGTCAGAGGTAAATGTCGTGATGAGTTCAGTGAGGATGAGAGCTTTCTTTCTCTTGGATGTTGCAAATTCGATATCGTATTCTTGAAGGATGATGATCCATCGAGCAAATTTACCATTAATTTGCCAATGACTGAGCAAGTATTGCATGGGGTTGGAATCTGCTATGACTTTGGTAGTTCAAAGCAGAATGTAATGGCGCAACTTCTGGACTGTGAGGACAACTGCAAGGGCTAGCTTTTCTCCATGATTGTATTTCAAGGGTGTCCCTGAAAGGTTTTTACTAATGTAGTAAATCACATGCTCACGGTCGTCATCCCCTATTTGGACGAGCACTCTTGCTATTGAAATGACTGAGGTTGATATGTAGAGGAGATAGTCATAGTTATAGTCAGCTGTACTAATCAACGGGGCGTTGGAGAGGGCCACTTTGAGGTCATCAAAAGTGGTTTGGGCATGTTTATCTCATTGGAATGGGATGTCGTGATGAAGTAAGTGAAGGAAGCCATGTGCACAAGTATCATAATATGGGACAAAGCGTCGTAAAAAGTTAGCTTTGCCTTGTAGGCTCTGTAGTTGCCATAAATTCTGAGGGGGAAAAATTTCTATGATGGCTTGGAATTTGAGGGGGTCCATGGTAATGCCACATTGGGAAACTATGAACCCAAGGAGGCGCCCAACAATGATGCAATATATGCACTAGAGGGGGTTCAAGAAGATATTGTACTGATGACACCTTTGGAAGATGATGCATAAATCATCGAGATGTTGAGGGAATCTCTTAGATCGAACGGTGAGGTCGTCCAAGTATGTGAGGATGATATGAGCTAGATCATGAAAAATGTATGTCATGGCCCATTGGAAAGTGGCGCCAGCATTCTTAAGACCAAATGGCATGACATGATATGAAAAGGTTCCCTAAGGGGTAGTGAATGTGGTTTTATACTGATCGGTGGGGTGAATTTGGATTTGGTTGTAGCTAGAGAAACCATCCATGAAGGACAAAGCCTCGTGACCTGTGAAATCATCAATAATTTGGTCGATGAAGGGTGTTGGGAAGTTGTCTTTGGGACAGGTGTGATTGAGGTCGCGAAAGTCTGTACAAACACAGATAGTGCCCTGTTTTTTGTTAACAGGGACAGGGTTGGAGACCCATGATGTATAGGAGATGGGGTAGATGAACCCTGCAACACATAATTTGTTAATCTTGTCTTTGATGGCTGCTGCTTTGGATGGGTGTAGCGGTCGTTATTTTTCGCAGACAAGCATGATATCAGGCTAGGTGTCTATGTGATGTTCGATAATAGACGGATCAAAGCCAGGCATATCTATGTATGACTAGGAAAAAATGTCCCGGTATTCTTGGAAGAGGGATTTGTAGGCGGTGATTTCTTCAAGAGATCATGCGGCGCCAATGGTGATTTCCTCGATAATTCCAGATGTGATGGAAATATCTATTTTGATGGTTGGGGAAATATTGGCCATATTGTCATCCTCAAAAGCATCGAGGGCAGGGATAGGGTTATTGAACCAATCAATATTCTTTGATGGGAGAAAATATTTATTTTTGACTGCGTATATAGGGTGTTGGTTAGGAAGAGTGAAGGCTTCCTGTGAAAGAATGAGTGATTGGTGGAGCGTGTCCCATGGGAAATCGGGGGTAGTTAATTCCTCGAGGATATGTTCATCACAGTGAAACTGTCGTGAATATAGGGGATTGAGAGAAGTGACCTCAATGACTGTTATTGTGTTTTTGTCTCCTGCTGATAGAGAAGTAGGGGGATTGAGGCTAGGGTATTGCAATGGTTCGCTCAACATAAACCAAATATCGAGATATTGTGGGTTAAAAATGGTAGTCAAGCGTAGAATTTCCATGGGGAAATGAATTGGAGAATTGGGGGGATTTGGGGGTGACTCCTCATATAAATCATCTAGGAACCATGGAGGAGTAGGGAGTGCTTTAGGTTCTGGTGAAATTATATGAACCATATCAATTGGTGGGGTAAGGGTACTTACTAGTTCTGTTGGAGGGGGGGGGGTATGATTTTGAATAAGGGCCAGTTGGCGATGCCTATATTTAATGATCATAGGGCATTGATATGTGAAATGATCAAGTGATTTGCATAAAGAACAATGACATCTCATCCATTCATTGACTGAGGTCGTGACATAATGGATGTTAGTGACATGAGTTAGGGTGGGTTTTTATTGAAAGCTCTGGCGTACTGTTGTTAGCATCTACTGGAATTTAGGTAATGTTGAACAATGGTGTGTGTAATGGACATATTCTGAATAGATGGCACATGCAAATTTGGTTCGTATTCCTTTGCTACTTGTGTTCTAGGAGATAGCGACAATACTGGAGGAAGCGATGAGCGGTGGTGGTGCTTGAGGGATTTGAATGAGATTTTGTAACTTGGGGAGGGATGGGATCTTGTTAGTGGGGTTTTCGTCTTTCTCGCATAGCACGCAAGGAGGTTGGACACGTGGGGGAAGTGGAGTAGTGGGCTCTTTATTTTTCCGCCTGCCCCCATTTGTGGCAGGGGGGATAGTGAGTGGGGGTGTAGATGGTATGTGTTGGTCACTATAATTGCTTAATTAATTCAAACAATCAAGTGCTACATAAATTGTCAACCCAAGGAAGTCTGTTATTTCAAAGGTAACCACGCACTATATATGCTCAATTCCAAAAGCAGCCTAGAGTTGTAGTAAAGGAAACTATATTAATCACACTTGCCTTGAATAAACTAAAGTTCTGACTTGAATCATAGGAAAGCAAACTACCTATTGCAGAGCTTGTAAAGATTAATCTAAAGAATCCTGGATCACATTAAATTAACAACTGCAACAGGAAAGAACCACTATTCTGTAACCAGAGAACATGACCTTTATTCCCAAGCAGGAACTTCAGCACCTCGTTTCTGACTAACACACTTTCATGAAAACATTAATGCATAGAAAGTTAACTCTATCTACAAAGAATAGGACCTTCTAATCCCTTCCATTAAGTAGGGACCCTTAACCCAGTCTCTGATTAGCACACTGTGAAAATAACTGAAAGCCAACTAGTTCTACAGAGAACAGGACCTTCTAATCCCTTCCATTAAGCAGGGACCCTTAACCCAGTCTTTGATTAGAAAACTTGCATAAATAACTGAAATCTACAGAGAACAGGACCTTCTAATCCCTTCCATTAAGCAGGGACCCTTAACCCAGTCTCTGATTAGCACATTTGCAGAAATAACTAAAATCTACAGAGAACATGACCTTCTAATCCCTTCCATTAAGCAGGGACCCTTAACCTAGTCTCTGATTAGCACACTTGCAGAAATAACTAAAATCTATAGAGAATAGGGCCTTCTAATCCCTTCCATTAAGCAGGGACCCTTAACTCAGTCTCTGATTAGCAAACCTTATAAAATCATCACACAATATTACTAATGAAAATGATTACGAACCTCGAGAAAATAATGTAACATTCAATAAACTAAAGTTCTTAACAAGACATAGTTCAGTAGTGTTTCAACAAAGCAGAATTCATTAAAAGTAGTGTTTCAGCAAGACAAAAGTTAATCAAGGCATAAACAGAAACTACACTAATCACACCATAAAACTAACGGGTGAATCTTGTGAAGAAGGTGGGCCCTACCTTCTCACAAGATTCCCCTGAGACGGAAAGGCTAGAGAAGGATGCTCAAAATAGTCCTTTATTCATCTATCAATTGATCATATTACAATCTAGAAAAATGAAGTACGTCCCTCTCTGAAGCTTTCTTAATACATAAAACTTGGATCCTTAGAATGGTGATTTCCTCTTATTTAAAGAGGGAATCCCTTCGATACAATTGATCAAACATTACAGATGTATATTTGAGTCCTATTCTTAGTCAGATCGACTTTCTAAACCAGAATAGGATGTCCTAGTCTCGCGCAACAGATTGCTATTACAAGTACTGAATGAGGTGTTGCTGTTACGGCTGGAGTAACAGTTTTTTCTCGTTGCTGATGATGTTGTTTCAGTACCGCAAATCGCGGTCTGTTTCAGCCACAAGATTTTCGCTCTTGACTGTTTCAGCATTCTCATGTAGGAGCGATGGTTGGTGCTTGGCTCAGGGTGCCACTATTGTAGACTTTTTGTTGACCGCTGACTGTGTAGCAGCTTACTTTGTGTTTCAGCATCGTGACCATGAACTCAGCATCGTCGATTCTGTGTTTCAGCATCTGTGACCCTGAGCTGTGTAATATCTCTGTGTTTCAGCATCTGCGACCCTAGACTGTGTAACAGCTTTGTGTTTCAGCATCTGCGACCCTGGACTGTGTAACAGCTTCATGTTTCAGCATCTGCGACCCTGGACTATGTAACAACTTCTGTGAATTGTTATTTCAGCAACAGGCCTCAAATGCTAATCTGCAGTTTGAACTATTTCAGCACTTATACATTTCTAATCAATGGTTAAGTACGAGAGTGATGTAAAATATTATGCAAAATAGATTAAACGTATAGTAATGAGAAGGGACATTGTATACCTCTGGAATGATCAGATAAAGTGATAATATGAGTTTAAATGTGAGTGAACAAGAGTTTAATCGTGGCAAAAAGTATGGGCAAAAAGGTACATTGTGTGGTCCTAACATCCCCCCCAACTCAAGGTGTTGCATGTCCTCAGGCAGCTTCACTCTGAATTAGAGTCTAGATACCAACTCTGAGCGTGTAAGTTACTCAAGCAATAGCTTTGGGAGGTACTGTTCGATGGCGTTCTGAACCCTTGGACCCACTGTAATCTTTGCCATGCTATTGTTTCTGTCTTCTTAGGCAGCTTATAATTAATTTGATATCTTTCTATTGGAAACTAGAGGATAGGAAAATAAAACCGGTACCCTATCCAATTTTCAGCACATTGCTGAGCACACTAGATGTAGTTAGGTACCCTGGAGATTGCTACCTCAAGGTTGGTGGGGTAAAAAGGATTGTGTTCTTGTCTTTTGTCAGTGGATTGCTGCCAAAATAGGTTATTTTCCTAGAGGGCAACAAATTCTATGGTTCTGATGAAGTGCTGACAATCCTGGAGCACTGTTCATTGTAGCTGCTAAACATGTTCAGTCACCCCTAGTTTCTTTAAAAACTCATAATATTCTGTGACAAAGGTGGCTGCAGTTTGTGGTTCTGGTCATATCCATAGAAGGCAGTTGTCTTCATTGTGTTTAGTAGCCATGAAGTCATCTTGCCAATTGATTTGATTGTGGAGAAAGGAGGTGAATGCCCAAATCTGAATGTCCCCAACAAGAGGAATAAGGTTCAGCTGCCTGTTTTCAGGGATGGCTTCGTTGTGGAAATATGCCTCACAAAGGAGGTGTTGAACCTTAGCAGATGCTTCTGTGAAAATTTTAACAAAATCTGATGGGTGTAGTACTGCATAGGATTTTCCTTCTATAATTGATTTGATCTGAAACCATGTGAGTCACTCCATAAGGAACAAGGAGTAGTTGCAAGATGGTTTCCTTGTAGCCAATAGATTTTGTGTCAGGTCAAATACCTGGGCTATTCTGCCTTTCAACTATTTTTTTTGTTTCTTCAGGGCACGAGTTTCCTGACGTGTCTGCTCTAGAGCTTCCCAATTTGAGAAAGTGTGATTTATCTAGATTTGTCTGTACTCTTGCAGGCTTTTGGCCTGTGTTGCAGCATACTCTTCCTTCCATTTTTGTATTTCTGCCTGCTCATCCCATAGCTGGGTCTGTGTTTCAGCATTGCAAGTAGTGGGATGAGGTAAGGTCTGAGTAGATTGTTCCACGAAAGTGTGGAGATTGATCAGGCTGGGAGGTGTGAATTCCTCCATAGGCATTGTCTATACAGCTTTGTTGACAAGAGCAGGGGCTTCATTTGTTGCAATGCAGGGCTCAGTCTTAATCTTGGGAGGTCCTGCTGGTTCTTGTGTTTCAACTATAGCTGGTTCTTGTGTGACAGCTATAGCTGGTTCTTGTGTAACAAAAAGTTCTTCCTTTTTTACTACAAAAGGAGTAGGGGGAGCTCCTGACACTGGGACTTGAATTACCTTATAGCCTGCTTGATAGTAAATATCCCCACATTGATAACACATATATTCTTTACACAGGCTCTCTACTGTAGTCCCTTCTGACATGGTTGCTATATGAGCTAGGGTGTGCAAATTTAGTTCCTTCTCGTATGCTTCCTTTGCCTTGGTTAGTTCTTGCTTACATGCTTCCAGTTCAGATTTTAAAAACTTGTTTTCCTGCAAGACAAAGGCCATTGTTGGTTCTGGTTGAGGGATGACTGGTTCTTGTGTGGCAGTCACAGCCTCACTAGCTAGTTCTCGTGGAGCAGCTGTAGGAATGGTAGTTGATTCTTGTGTTTCAGCTTCTTGATGTAAGGAAAGTAATGTTGCAGTGCCCTGGACCTCTAATTCCTGTATCTCAATTTCAATATCAGCAGCTAGTTCTTGTGTTTCAGCCGTAGCTGGTTCTTGTGTGGCAGCTATGGTTGGTTCTTGTGTTTCAACCACTGAATGGGTAGCTGGTTCTTATGTTTCAGCTACGGGGTTTGAAAGAAAAGATGGCACACCACCCTGGGAATCTGGCTCTTATGTTTCACTGCCCGTGGGTGGGATAGGCAAAGATCCCAGGATTTGGGAGGTTGGATATGTACAGGGTATCAGTCGAATGGGTTGGGGATCTAGGGTAGTGGCAATAATGGGTGGCCTTGTTGAGGCCCTTGTTCACTTTTTTCGTAAGAAGGGAAGAAAGACGGGAATTTGTTTTCATTTTCGTGAGGATATTTCCTCAATGATGAGGCAGTGGGAAATGTCCAGCTCAGAATCATCACTAAGAATATGAAGGGCGGGGGTGGATGATTCTGGTAAGGTATGAGGCGGGCTTGGTATGGTAGGGGGATTGATTGGTCTGGTTGGTTCTGTGGGCGGGCTATTGGGTACTTCTGGAGAGTCTGGGGGGTTTTGTGGTTGCTTCTCCTCGAGATTTTCAGGAATTTCGGCAGCTGCTTGGGGGTTTATGGGTGGGTTATTTAACGAAGGGTTTTGTTGGGAAAAACTCCTTTAGATGAGTAGTTGGACAAGACGGTGATGGGTGAGTGAAAGGGTGGGATCTTTAGCCTTTCTGCAGTAATGCGCCATATTTTTCAGACAACCCAACAAATAATAAGGAATATTGATCCCTCTATTATGCCTTAAATGAGATAACAGAAGAAAGTCGTGCTGATAAACTACCTGGTATCGACCCTCACAGGTTAGGTAATTCTTGATAAATCTTGCAACTTCCGGCCATGGGGGTGGCAAAGAGCTGAGTTGAACACCCCTGCCTTTAAGTACAATTCATTCTTCTGGCAAGAAGAAATTTTGCTGGGCATTCCGAATGATATGTTTATGACTGAACATGTGAGTGTCTTCGGTAGGGAGGCCTGATACCTATGCTATATCCTCTTCTGTTACTGAAATTTGGACCCCTTGGATGACATAATGGTCCTCCTGAAGGTTTTGGGTGAATTACAGAACCTGTTGTTCATTATACCACTGGAGTCTCTGAAAATAACTGAGCCATCCTGCCTGCTGAAAGATTTGATAAGCTACTGGATAATGTTCTAATAGCGCTGTGGTGGCGGGCTCGTTCCGTATGACAGAGCCTCCCATAGCTACCAGCTCGGTAGGATACAACGTCGGAGAGTTTGAGTATCAGCTTCTGCGCAGAGTGAGTTTTCCGAGCGCCGTTATGCAAAATGTGGTCAAATACGTGAAAGGGTGGTGAAATAGGGATGGCGGCGGTGAATTTGTGTGAAATGATGGTATCGAAGATTTGGTGTGTCCTCCCCTCCCGTCAAGTGCGGATAATAATTATTGCACTTGAGTGGTCATAATGATTTTAGATTCTTCTCATTAACTATAGTCTAACTAAATTACATAAAATTTACATACCTCACCTTACCTTTTGATTCGTTCTGCAAACAAAATATCATGCTTGTTCAGTAGTTGTGGCAGAGACTTTGATTTATTAGATGAATTATGTCAAGGATTTGCTGATTGGAAGGACGAACTGTAGTATGCATAAAATCTTGCTGACAGATGATGTTGAAAAGTTGGTGTTTCAGCAACAGAAAAGAATGAGGTGAAACAACTGTTGGACAGTGTTGTTTCAGTGATGAGAAAATGAGGAATTGTCGGACTATAGTGTTTTGGCAATAGGGAGAACAAAAAGTGCTGAACAGTGGTGTTTGAACATCGGAAGAAAGTCAAAAGTGCTGAAACAGTGGTGTTTCAGCATCGGGAAAAATGATGAAGAGTTGCTGACAATGGCGTTTCAGCAACAAAAAAGAAAAGGTGAAACAATTGCTGGATGGTGTTGTTTCATCGATGAAGAAGGTGAGGAAATGGGGAAAAGCAGAAAAAGGTTGTTGAGCAGTGATGGGGGGATAGGTGTGGGGTTGGTGGTAGCGGTGTTTCAAGAATGAAGGAAAGGAAACAAATTGCTGATAATGGTGTTTCGGCAACAGAGAAAGTCAAAAGTGCTGAATAGTGGTGGTTCAGCATCGGGGGAGTGATGAAAAGTTGCTGACAATGGTGTTTCAGCAACAGGGGAAAGTGAAAAAGTGTTGAACAGTGGTGTTTCAGCATCGGGCAAGCTCATTTCTTTGTGAAGTAGGATCGTCCTTTCCTGTGCTTCGATCGGGAATCTTGTCCCGTGGTTGCCATTGCTTTCTTTGTGTCAACAGATAGACCCCTTCAGCTTCTTCGTCCGTTGGTTGTAATGCTGCCTTGATCCCTGGTAAAGATGGACAATGTTGGGTATCATGATATTTATCACAGATGGTGCAGATTGGCTTTTTGTCCAATGGACATTCTCTTCGTGGGTGCTTATCTCTGCATTGAGGACAAAATATGGACAGGGCTGCTTTTGCTTTTGCTTTCTTTTTCTTAATCTGCAGGGTGTCAATTTGTGAGGCAAAAGAACTTAACATTTCAGTTTTAAAACATTCAAGTAAATTACCTATCTCGGCTCTTGTTGCTCCCCCACTGGCTGATTTTTGGACTCTTGAAAATGTGGTGCCCCTACTGTTTGATCTATTTCTTGAAGCTCCTCTTGAACATCTTTTGCATAAATTAACAATTTCATCGTATGATTCCTTAGATATGTCTCCTTTTCCAAGCATGTTCAACATATCTAGATAGTCATCCCTTAATCCTTTTAATAATATAGTTTTAATAATGTCTTTACTTACATTGGGGTGACTGGATATTTGTAGATTGTATTGTATCCTTTCTACAAAGTCCTCCAGATTTTCATCCTCTTTCTGCATCATCTTAAATAGTTCCTCCCTCTTTTCTCTTGTTCGGCAGTAGTCCTGGTATTTGTTCAGGAATTTCTGTTTCATTTGGTCCCATGTGGTGATTACATGGCCTCCAAGACTCATAAACCATCTTAGTTCATTCCCTTTTAGTGTTGTTGGAAATAACTTTAGTTGTTGAGCATTAGAAACGTAATCATAACTTTTGCATAATATATCAAACTCAAAAAGAAATTCATCAGGATCTTCTGAAGACAAACCATGAAAATTAGGTAATGCTGAGAGTGGAATGTTTTTCATGGGGGCTACTCCTCTAGGG
>JASDQU010011148.1:330516-345153 GCA_032191745.1 Picea mariana | reverse complement strand
GGAAGTCTTGTTGCGAGGCCCCCAGTCCATGTCGCAATTTCGCCTTTCGGGATTTCACGATTGCACAATTCTTGTGATGATATATCTTGATGCTCCATGTCATGATTCCAGAAACTTTGAAATGGAGCTTGTCGATTCGATCTCTTCTCTACAACTCTTCGATCTCCAGATCAACAGTCCACGATCCGTGGTGATCAGACAACTATCCTCTGCCCCGAAACTTCATCCTTTGGAACTTTGGGGGAGTGATGGAGTTAAAATTCTCGAAGCAAAAACTCCTGGAGTGAGGTCAGTCTTGCGTCACTCAATTATGTGTCATGACCAAAGTGGCTATCATGTGTCACTCAGAATTGTGATTTCCAGTGGCATGAAATGCCTAATCAACTCGACACTTGTCATTGTTTGATTGTGCCATGTGTCATAGTCTTCCACCTATCCTTTCTGACGTGGTCTACCACATTCTCCTCCTGGATCTATCAACCCATATCACTTTGTGATTTTGCATATCGCAATTTCGACATTCTTGATGTGAATGTTCTCGGCACTTCCAAGTCCTAGTCTACGAAACTCGGAAATGAAGTCCGATCATCTTTTTGGCTTTTCACACTTCGCATCTTCAGGACTCCTATGATGAGGAGTCTCGAAACTTTACTCCTCCATCTCCCAGTATAAAAAACTTCGATATCTGAACCCGTCTCCTACTTTTTGGATTTCATCGTTTCTCATTTTGCGATTCCAGGACTCCTGTGGTGAAGTGTTTTGACACTTCAACTCCTAGTATCCGTAACAGTCTCCTGCTTTCAAGATTTTGGCGTTCCACATTTTGCGATTCTTGGACTCCTGTGGTGGAGTGTTTCAACACTTCAACTCCCAGTATCCAAGACTCTGAAATGGATTTATTTCCCGGTATGTAAAACTCTTGTTGATGTTCCTCTTTCGGGATTTTGAGATTTTCGATTTCGCAACTTCGGGACTCCTGTATTAACAAGTCTCAACTCTTGAATTCTCAATCTCCTGGTATCTGAAACTTTGAAATAGAGTCAAAATTCTTGATCTTTCCATGAAATTATCCCTGCACTGCTGATCTTCCTTCCCTGCCTGTTTTCCATCACATAAACAAGCACACTCTTTCACTCTTTGTGCACCTCTGCACTATCTCTTCTAAGCTTACATTGTCCCTATTTTTCCATCACTGCATACTCTGATCTTGCCATCAATGAGAAGAACATTTTCCTGAAAACATGCCAAGCTTTGGTGGATCCTAGAAATGGGCTCTACCTCAAGAAGTACTACTCTTAAGTTGGTTGCCTAGGTGACTTCTTGTACATATGTATAGTTCTTATATAGTTTTTTGTGTTTTTGTTTTATGGATGTGTCATTATTTATGTCGTATTTTTCACTGTGGAAGATGTCAAGTGAATCAGAGGTGTTCTTTGGGTTCATGGATGGTTCTAGCCGACACACTTGGAGGCTTGCTTCCACAGCTTGGGTGATTTTCACGCCTCGATGCCAATTTCTATCTTTCGGAGGTATCTATCTAGGTCACGCCACAAACAATGTCGTTGAGTACAACACAATGATAGAGTTTCTTCGTGACACTTTGTCACATAGTATCTCTCACCTTCGGGTCTACTTAGATGCTCAAATGGTTGTGTCCTAGTTATATGGAGTTTACCGTGTTTATGATCCTACTTTACACTGACGCTCCCTTAGGGTACATCTCTTAGAACGTTACTTTGATTACATTACATATATCTATGTTCCTAGGAGATTAAATCAAATGACAGATACTCTAGCTAATCAAGTATTAGATTGGCATGTTGCACACACATACCCATGTACATACATTTGTAAAAAATGTGATCCATAAGACAATAAAATATGTATGCATGGAGTTATATCTTACCAAGATATCGACTTCCTCATGTTCCCTCTTCCTCCAACATACATACATCATGTTCCATTAAAATTCAAAGGGGACTTAGATCTTACATTTTTTATTTTTTCCATGCTTTTGAGGGTGTACATGGGTTGTTTTGGACACAGTCATATATGTACAAGGGAATATTGTTTTCTAACTACAGACATACACGAGATGTCCTTGGACAACCCACATACACGTAAGTCTGCCCTTTCTTTTAGGAGGGCGCACCCCCCCCCAAAACCAAAAACAATGCATAAAGGAAGAATAGAAATGAAAGAGGGATGAGTTTGTACTTACTTGCTCTAAGCATAAGTTGGTTTCGTCATCTGAATCTCCCATAATCAAATTCTTTAGCAAATGGATCATTTTACCTTTTGGTTATTTTTCAAATTGCAATGGTGAAAATGAGCTATCAACTTCTATTTATATATTTTTTTGGCCCTTTTTGCCATTTTTTTGAACCCTTTTGTCGTTTTTTCTAGCTTGGAAATCATTTAGTTTGGTTCTTGAGTTTCTTATTGGATGTTATGATGCACTTTGCCTTTTGTTTTGGTAACTTTTTGGGAGATGGGTCACTTTTAAAGTTCCTTTGGTAAAATTCATTTTTTCAAAATTTTTGGATACAACTTAAGATTCCACCTCCACTTTCTGCATCTTGTTGGATTTTCCACTTTTCCATAGGATCGATCCCACCGAAGTGTGAAAAAGAACCATAATTGTTTTTTTATAAGCGTCGTAATTATGTGGGAGAGCCTACCTTTACATGGATTCCCTAGATAGATCCTTGTTTCTTTTAGCTTCCATGTTGTCTATAATGAATTTAGGCTCGAGAGTCCTTGTTAGTCCTATCATGATTATGATATTGGGCCTCATTCATCTAATGCACCATCACTCTTGGCCTCATGCTCGGGACTCCCAAAATGAGCATGCTTTTTTGTCTTTCAAGCTTGCTTGGAAATTCGAAAGTAACATCCGACGAGACTACATTTATGCTTTTCAATGTTATCATATTAACTGAGAAAAGTAACCTCCTAGAGTCTTCTTTAAGCCCTTTTCATACTCTCTAAACATGAAAATATTTTTGAGCGATCCTGTTGAACTTCACGCTCGCCAAAATAAAACTTAAACACGCATCTTTCTGGCGGTAGTTTACCCCTTTTTCGGTCTAGATGGTCAATTTTATGAACAAAGCTATACTCTATGAAGTTTGGTTCACTAGAAGAGTATTCTCAGGTATGAGTTTAACCATTTTTCGGGCCTGAGGGACTAAGTTTATGAAAAAGGAATGTTCTCCTTGATTTTGGTTTATCACCTTTTTCGGGCTTTGAAGATTAATTACAAAAAAGGAACCCCCACGAAGTCCATAGTTAATCTCTTTTCAGACTCCCTAAAATTGAAAAGATCATCAAGTGAACTTTCTCTTTCACAATCGTTAAATTGGTCCAGAAGAACATCTACTGGCATGAGTTTACCCCTTTTTCCAGCCTGTGGATTATGGAGGAAAAAGGTACACCTCAAAATATTCGTCTCTCTGAGAGAGTTCTTCTTCGTAAAGTTTATACTTTTTCAGGCTAAGGAGAATAAATCCAGAAATTTTTTTTGAGTGCATAGTTAATCTCTTTTCAGACTCCTTAAAATTGAAAATATTATCAAGTGATCTTGTCTTTGTCACACTTGTTAAAATGGTTTTGAATAGACATCTTTTCGGTGCAAGCCTATCCCTTTTTGATCCGACTATCTATTTTCGAAAAAGGTACCCCTTGGAGTCTTCTTTTATGTTTTTTAAAATTCTCTAAAAGTGAAAAAAATACCAAGCTTACCTTCTCTAGGCTTGTTAAAAATTACATTGAAGGGGGTTTCATTGTGTCTTGCTAATCGCATATGCATCTCTTTGTATTTGGCCTAATGTTGGCTCCATGTTGCTCTCAACTGAACCTTTAAAGCATGCCTTATACGCAAGCCTTGTAGCACTTTTCCTCTGTGACCTAACACCTTGATCCAAGGAGGAATTTCCCCCAAGTGTCTTTTTCCTACACATGTCTCATTTCTCTAAGAATTAGTGTGTTCCTTTCTCCTAGAAATATTATTCTTGCGACACTCGTTCCTACTTTGTAACGTAGCTTTGTTTTATTCTTTTTCAAGATCTTTAAAAAATTGAAAAAGACAAAAAAATAAAAAAACCCAAAAAGAGGGCACGAGAAATATATATTCTTTCTTTTGAAGCACAATTAGTCGCCCTTGGACAAATGACATACTTCTATTTGTTCATCAAGATTTCGGATCTAATATGACCTTAGGAATTTTTTCTCACTATATAGAGTTGTGTCCTACTCCATTTGGTTTGTATTCCAAACATATGGAGAGTTTGGGGTGCCTCTTGCATCGTGAACTTATGTCAATGTCATGTTGCCTGAGTTTGATCATCTTTCATGCGATTGTCCAAGGGAATTTTCACCCAACTTGAGTAGGCCTTTCTGCATTTTTTTTGTTGATCTCATGCCCGGCCATCCCAAAAGTCCAATCAAGTCCTTGTTCAAAATCAATGAAGTTCTCTTCTTGATCATCGAGATCCTCTTGTCTTTTCCCGACAAGTCGTCGAAGACCTTTGGGTAGTGAATACATACACTCACATTGCACTCCTACCCAAGTGTTGAATATCTTGAAGTTGTTTCTTGAGCTATGAATACCTCATCTCCACCCATCAGGCATTGTTGACTTCTTGAAGATGGATACTATACTTGTATATCTTTGATTTTGAGATGTAGATTTGTTGGGTATTTATTGCACCTACACTTTTTATAGTTATATGACATGGATCTACAATGTATTTTATTGGAAGCCATGATTTATTTCATCCCAAGCATGGGTATTCCCGCCTCGGAGAGACAATTGTTATTTTTGTAGATGGCACCTCCCGAACTCTGGTCTTGGGCTCACTCATTTTGTACATTGGCGAAGATTTTGTAATGTATTTCGGCCATCATATTCTTTTCTAACCCCACACTTTAGGGGGCATTGTTATAACCCAAAATTTATCTACATATGCATACCTAGCCTTTGGCCCTCTTACTTGCATTTTTTTCCAAGTCATCACTAAGTTTCTCTTCTAAAAAACCCATTTTTTGAAGATGTATGCACCCTCCACCAATATTTCCCACATACATATACTTGTTTCATCACTACAACCTGTGTACATACACATCTTGCAACACTACATCCAGCGTATACTTGAAAATTTTGAAAAAAATAAAGAGTTGCAAGGAATTCATTGAGGTTGCGGACTATTGGGTAGTTTCTCAGCTAATCTACCAATTATAGCCTGTCACCCAACCAAATAACCATCCTTTTGTCATATAAAAGGAGGTTTTCAGGTCTCATTCCACATTTAGACATAAGAAAAGTGAATCTCTTCCCATTTCACATCCCCTCCTTGCCCGAAGTAATTGCAACCCTTTTGTGAGAATTGCCTTAGAATTCCCCAATTTTCCCTTCTTCCTCCATCAGAACCCGTTCACTTCCCAAGAAGATATCTAAAGGTTGAGAGGAGAATCCATATAGAGGTGCACTTGGATCTTGGTGAATAGGACCCCAGACCAGGTTCATGGAGCAGTAGCATGATTTGGTTGTAAAAGGTATAATCATTGAATTATCAATCAAATAAGTACTTTTCCTGTCCCAAATCATGGTGTATTGAATGATTTTAATGATTTATGTATTAATATTCTAACACCTAACCTTTATTTTTATAAGAATTCCATGCTTGTAGCTTTATGCTTGTTTGTCTTTGAATGCAAGCCAGCCTTGGAAGGAAGCGTGCAATCAGCGAAGCTTTCAAGCACAACAGGCTCATCACCTAATGCAAAGTATATGTACAATTACCCGATCCTTCTCATATTTTACTTTCTTGTATGAGTATTGGTTATGTTTGGGATAGTTAGAGAAGTAGTTAAATTTTAGAAAGTTGTGATCTGCCTACATTCTGAACTCTAGTGTATTCTTAAGGGGGTTTTTCCCGCTAGCAACTCAGAGTGATTTTAGGAGTTCTTTTAGGATGGGTGAGGGAAATTTACTTTTAATTAAAATAATTTGTAGATTTTCTTGTGCAACTAAGGGAAGATATGACAAGTGTATGGAGGGAATAATTCTTAATTAATTTAAAAAAAATGAATTAAATGTGCAAATGGCAAGGTGTCACTAAGGAAATTCTATAAAACAAATAGCTGAGAGGAGGTAATGGGAGACTGGTTATGAGTAAGGTTATGCTGTAGAAATTTTTACTCATTTTACTTGTGAGAGATTGGATACCCAGTCTAAGAGAGAGAGTGGTGGCTCTACCTTGCGATGCGAGCTAGAAGCTAGAGGATTATGGTTGTGTGTGTGTGGCCCCTTTGTGTCTTGGAGAGATGAGGCAGAAGAAGAGCACCCCTAGTGTTGGCTGAGAGGTACTAGTGAAGTATCAATGGTCAACAAGCAAGTGAAGGAATATTGACGAGGTACAATATTGGAAAAGACATGTGTTGGTTGTTGGATAGACACACAACTCCACTGTAAAATACCCGGCCACCCAAAGACCGAGATATTCCACTCAAACAAGTTGCAACACACCCAAGCATCAACAGGCAAGGCACATTGTAGTCCCAAGACTTATTTCTTTGAACGGATATCGAATTCTAACAACATTTAATGCGAAAAAAAACATGAAAGAACCACATGCATTAATCAATATCCATGCCATAGAATAAAATAGATAAACAACCTTCCATGCACAAAAAACAACCAGCAAAGAAGCACATTAAACACATATCTCAGAGATAATTAAATACACAATGAAAATAAACATTACATAGAAAACACATAGAGCACTTATCTTTGCAAGTAAACATTCACCAACTAGTTGTAGACCAACGACATTCCTCCCAACCATAGACATTGTTTTTCATTTACTCTCAATAGCAGGTCAAACCCAATCCAGGGCTATGAATCCACAAGGAGGGGTCCTAGGCCAACTCTAAACACACAACAGTTGGCTAAGTAGCTCTCAGGTTTCCCAACCTCACAACAAATCCTAATTTCCAGCTTTCTTTCCCCCTTAGCCTACAAAACCCCAAGAAATGAATACCTTTCTCTGCCATGCAGTCCCTAAGGATATTCCATTTCTCTCTAGGGATCCAGTGGTACTGGTTAGGAAATATCCCTATTGGAAACTCCAAGGACTCTCAACTATGGACAATTCCATTTGAATTTCCATCAAGCTCATGCACACATGCATCCATTCCCTCCTGGAATGATCAATAAATCATTATATCCATTCAATGATGGCTCTCCTCTTCCTAACATTCCTTTCTATGCTCAACCCAAGAGAACACGAACTAGTAGTAGTGATTGAAGAGGAAGAAGAACAAGGGAACAAGGGGAAGAATACGAACCATGGGAAGAACAATCCCCTAAATTCACCCCAAGCCACCTTCACACAGCCGTTCATATCCATGCTCAGACCAAGAGCATACGAGTGCAGCCAGAGTGAGGCTCCCAAAAATTAATAGTGGAATAAGGTGTAACAATGAATGAATAAGAACAAGTGAACCCCCACCCAAACCAAATATGGGTTTATATAATTACTTGGAAGTCAAGAACCACATGACCTCCCCCAAGAATCTCTTGTAATCCCTTTTCTCCATAAAATCAATTATGGGTGAATAAAATAATAATAAAAAGGCTTAGCCCCTCAAGGCCCCTCTCTCGTGGAATGATATCCCCCTATCTCTTTTGTCCTTGTTCATCCTACAACTAGTGTATTTTATTAAAGTATATGAAGTAATACATTTCCTAGGCACTCTGGACCCTTTTCAACTTTATCGACTCACCACCCTAAGTTGTATTTACATAATATATTATAGTTCATAAGGGTTAGAACCGATATGTTACATCCACCTCCCCTTATTTTGGAACTATCCTTAGTACACAACATCATTCCAATGTTATTAACATTACAAATCCAGGCCCTCTGGCTTTAATCCACATAGGAAATCCATCGCAATCTTATATACATAGGAACTCTAGCCAAAAATTAAACATGTATGCATAGGCATTCCAACCCAAAACATGTGTAATGATATTCATAATTTATATTTCTGGCAAAAGTTCCAACCCAAAATCTCTCCTTCCTTCTCATCCCTGCACAAACCAAAGAAATGAACCCCTTTCTCTTCCATTTAGTCCCTTAGGTTGTTCCACTTCTCTCAGGGGATTCAATGCACTTGGCCAAGAAGTTTCAGAATTGTGGCTTCCAAAACTCCAGCTACAACAAGTCCATTGGACTTTATTCATTATATTCCCTTGTCATTCAGTTTCTCWAGCATCACCTTCTTATTTTCCCTCATAGACTGGTACTTCTCTATATCCTCAACATTCATCRCTTTCCTACAACATTTCAAATCAGTGATCACGTCAATTCACAATTTGTGCCTAAWTTTTTTATTTTTGTTTATAATATAARAATAATTTTTCATAATCTAGTACAATACTTATCTGTGTGGTTCATGGTTTTGCATCCATATGGTTGTCTCGTTAACTTGGCTCACTATTTTCCTTTGACATGCTCATTATGTGCATGACCCCAATCAAGAGCTATCAAAGTCTTTTCTTCCTTGCGGTCACTCACCTTCCAGGCCCGGGCTCAGGGATCCCCTTCTATGTTATACAGTCCCTCATGCAATCCATCTTTCTTGAACAAGGCTTTCTTGAACAAGAATATTTCTAGAGACTTTATAGAGTCTTACAGTTGAGGTGACTCTTTGGTGTGTGTTACCACAACACAACATATTCTAGGATGATCATGGCTTACCACAGGGTCCTCATTTCCCAACAATAGCCTTTTCCATGCTTTCCATATTGCATGTATTATACATATACAATCGTCATGAGATATCATTATAACCGTTTCCAATCATAATGTCAAATCTTATTTTTTTATAGAGGAAAACAAAATTTCCCAATAATGAGATTTCTACTCATAATGGTTGGCTCTATAGCTACAAATATTAGTCTTTCTTATGGGCTTACTATACTTCCATATGCAAGACCCTTTCCTCCTGCAATTTCAACATTCATCAGACAAACAAATTGTCAATATCTCATGTACAATATATATATATATATATTCATGGCAGTGATAAAAAAAAAATCACAAAGTGATATTAGAATTGTTTAAAACTACAATTCAATCACTTCCATCAATCCAACTATAAATTGGAGTGAACTCATCATTACCTATACATGTATTATCAGCCAATATTTTCTTTCTCCTATCCAGAAATATTTTATATCACTTTGCCCCCTCAACAGATCTTTTTTGTAATTTATCATTAAGTAGCTTCTTTGACCTGCAACTTTCTTATTGTAATATCTAACAACTCCTGAATTGTTTTCAACTTCATGAGTTAGAAATAATCCCATCATTTTAGTTGTTAGCATAACCATTTATATGTTATAGAATATATACATGCATTCACCCAATGCATTCAATGATTCTTGCAATATCACTTGTAACATTTTTAATAGCTCCAAAACTAATCTTGAAATTGTAACAACAACAATCCAATCACCTTCAGCTAGTATTCATATTAAATATAATGCATCTATCCATCATTACATCTTTTAAGTACCACAGAATTTTCATAATGCAACAATTTATTACTAATTAAAATAACAATCAATGTGCCAATACCCATGGCCACATTTACACAATGCACCCATTCATTGACTACATAATACCACATAACTATGTCATGCATTCCACCATGATGAGTTGGAAGGTTTGGCAAATGAATCAACACATCATCCACACACTTCCTACTTCTTGCCTAACTATTTGGTTACCTTCGTTTTCCACCCAAACACAACACCAATAATATAATCCATAAGTGCTCTTCATTGTTGGAAAAGAGGTTGCAATCCAAACATCAAATATACAATAGATACCATTGAGCACTCACATAGTTCTATAGCCCTTCCATATCCAACCATATTATGGTCTCACATATGACTAGCTCTATGGATATTCATTATTATAGAAGGAGTATGTCTCCTTAATTAACTCGGTTATGATCCCATAACAAATCATAACACAATATGCAACTGATATTTTATCTAAATGCATTATAGCATCAACAACACTTACATACTCTAGGCCTTTGGCCATTACATATCAATTTAAATACTAAAATTAGCTTAGGTAATTCTTACCTCAATCCTCTTCAACATGTATGCATCAACATAAAATAAATGCGTACTTGCATGGTTGTTATCAACCTAATTGTTTCTATCTGACCAACTGATATTTGTAGAATCTCACAGACTTCCTCCTTCATCATTTTGATCACCATTCCCACCACACTCATGGGTCTTCACCTAGATGGAAATCACAAGCAACAACAACATCCACATCTTTAACTCTGCTATATCATTTTTTCCTGAACACATAATCCAACATTAGTCATACTCAAACATTATTTCATAATAATAGACTATTATAAGTTCACAAGCATGTTATATGCATATCCAAGCATGTATATATGAAAAATTACACTTCCATATACACCAATAATTCACTATCAGCATGCCTACTAATGCATATGCAATTTAACCTCATTGTATGCCTCATGCAGTCTAGTGCATTTATATTTTAATTCACTTATTTAATTATCTATTTTTTTTGTATTTGGTTTTCCTTGAATTCCTTCATATCCTTGTTGCCTTGATTTCTCCCATTATGCTCATTTTCACTATGGTTCCCTGGTCTAAACAGTTTCTAGCCAAGTTTCACTTGGCCATTATACAATCCAACCAATGTGTTCTATTTTCAGTAGCCTCTCCTAGGCAGTCATATCCAACTTTACCTTTCTGAAACATTCCAACACCTTGGAATGAAGTAGCTCAAACATTCCATCACTCTGTTACAATGTTCTTGAATCAAATACTATTACTCCTTATTTGTCCATTAGGTTACTTCATTAACCTTTCCCTGTGAAACCATACCTTTCACACTTAATACCATTCCCAATGGAAGTCCATTTTCACTCAATGACACTTTTTAAGTGAGAGGGCATTCCCAATTCTTTGTATTGACATCCTTCTTTCCGTTGTGAACTCTGATATCAAGAGTGGATTTATTTCACACTTTTCCTTTTATTCCCATCCATGACATATTTAACCTTCTAGCTTCATATACTATGTGAGGATTCTTTCTTTTGTAGTACCTTATCCAACTTCTGTAAGATTTTTCATGCTTCCATGACTCTAATATGTGATCTTGTTCTTGAATTGATCTGATGATACCTCTAATCCTACAAAACCTGTAAGCAATCATTTGGTTATAATTATACATATTATACAAAATCGTCAATTAAATTTATAGGTACCTTTTTTGTTTAATTTATGAAGAACATTATATCAATTGTAATAGTTATCCAAAAATAGAATGATTCCATGTCATTCTCCTTTGAATCATCTTTCCAGCAACTAAAATCTCACCCCAATCGAATATCAGAGTTGAAATTTAGGGCTCCATGAAAAACCACTTTTAGCCCCTTGAGCTGATACATAAAATTGAAAACTACAAAGGCACTTCCTTCAAACCAAGTTCCATGTGACCATGACTCAAAACCATGAGATAAATCACCCTTTAGCATCTTGCTCCATGTTCTTCCACATGAGAGCTTGCGTGACCACCTAGTCTGAGGGTTGGTTTACTTCTAGGCCCTTTTAACCTACACATGGGACAGACGCTGGGACAAAGTCCTCCAGACTTCAACCTTCGGTTGTTTTCCCTTGTCAAATTTTGTTTTCCCCCGAAGTTTGACTTCACTGAAACCTTTAATAACTCCACTAGAAAAAATGTACGGTCGATATTTAATATCCCTCCAAATGGACGGTCTTTCCCTCATCTGGAGGCTTCCACAAGATCAATAGATATGACTTAATCAGGCATATAGATGAACGACTCTCAACCAATTCAGAAATTCAGCACTCTGGGACTCCAGGATATTTCCATTCCCAAGTCTTGTACTTCCATGGAGTGACAATCCTTTGAGGTACTTACCTCTGCTCCCTTGACTGGATCTAATGGTCACAAGAAATCCAATACGGTCTTAGATAAATGAACCACATGAATTGGCTACTCCAGGACTCCAGAACACTTCAACTCTCAAGCTGTTGAACTCCTCTAGATTTATACCTACCAAATCGGTCTTAATGTTATGATGACTGCTTACCATTGGTTAATGCCACTTCTTGATCTAATGGTCGAGAAAGTTCTCGAAGGGATATTAGATTGACAACCTGCATGCCTTCATGACTTCAGGCTTCGACACATTTCACTCGTAGAGACTTGAAAACCCTCTAAGTACCAAGTCTTTGGACTATCAGATCTACTATCATGTGTCTTTTGGGATCAACGATCGATATGTATTACGACCTTCAGGCCTAATGCAAATTTTCACATATTTTTCCTCCGGACTGCCTAGTCTCCAGACTGCATGATTTTTCGCCATGTGGTGAAATACTAGAAGCGGACATGTGGCCCAATCAGGAAGGCGACACATGTATTATTCTAACTAACATTTCAATCCTCCATAGGTTCAAAACTCACTGACACATGGCACACATCCCATTTTTCCATGTCATCCCAGGTGACGTCCACAAGCCATGTCACTTCAAAATTTCAGGCTTCAAAATATTTTACGCTTACATTCTAGGGTCCACACCATCTCTAGGTGACGTGATCATGCCCCACCACTTCGACTCTTCGAGATTAGGAACTTTGATCTTTGGGAGTTTCCACTCTAGTAGACTCCAATTCTCTTGAACTCCAAACTCCCAAACCTTTGTGACATCTATGGCTCACAACCAGCCATGCACAGATCTGATGGTCCTCAACACTCCTGAAACCTAGTGCTCTTTCCAATAGTCGACGAACTTCAGGACTTCAGGAGATTTCACATCATAGAATTTTGTTTCTCCTGAATGTCGAAATTATGAACTAGTCGATCTGCTGACACATGTCCCTTTTGATGAACAGTTCAAATGAACTCCATACTTTAGGACTTCGAGAGTTTATGCATCAACACACTCCATTTCTCCCAAATGTCAAACTGAAATCTACTGCTCACACTAATCCTACATCCAATGACTGTGATTAACTCTAGCTTCAAATTTCGGGTTTCTCACTCCTAACGACCCCCATACTCCTGAATACTTGCTAGATCTGACAGTCCTAAACACTCCCCAAATCCACCGCTCCATCTAATGGTCCAAGATACTTCGGGACTTTAGGACTCTAAAAATTCAAGATTTGCATGCCTACCAAGATCGTCGAAGGGGAGAAGTTACAAAGTATTACGCTTTGCACTTGTCCTCGATCGATGAACAATGATCAAGAATCTAGATCTAACTATTGGGACTTAACCTTTCCCAAATTTTGGTTTTTCCTTCATAAGAAAACTCCTAGTCACTATTCCTCCAATCCATTGATCCATATCTCTCTTGATCCCATAGTGACGATCACTCCCAAATTCTAAAGGGATGGTCATGATCCTTCAACCCCTTACAAAGGATCTGTAGCATTCTAGCTCCTGCGTAGACTCCACAATGTCATTCCTCTTGAGATTTTCAACTTCAAGGTCATAATTCGATCTCAACCATGAGACTCTGACCAACAGAACTGGACCATACCAGCTCAATGTTTCACCCAGAAGCTATGATACCAATATGTTGTGTACCCATCCACCCATAGACTGGGATACACCACTTAAATAGGCTGTGACACGTGCAAGCACTAGCAGGCAAGGCACATTGTAGTCCCAAGTCTCAGTTCTTTGAACAACTCTTGAATTATAACAACATTTAATCTGAAAAAAAGCATGAAAGAACCACATGCATTAATCAAGATCCATGCCACAGAATAAAAAAGATAAAAAACATGCCATGCACAAAAAACAATCAGCAGACATGCACATTAAAAATACGTATCTCAAAGATAATTAAATAGACAACGAAAATAAACATTACATAGAAAACACATAGATAAACTGTCTTTGCAAGTAAATTTTCACCAATTGGCTGCAGACCCAGGATGTTCCTTCCAACCATAGAAATTGTTGATTTACTCTCAACAACAGGTCACTCCCAAGACAGGGCTATGAATCCACAAGGATGGGTCCTAAGCCAAGTCTAAACACACAACAATTGGATAAGTAGTTCCCAGGTTTCCCAACCTCACAACAAATCCAAATTCCCATCTCTCTTTCCCCCTCAGCTTGCACAACCCGAAGAAATGAACACCTTTCTCTTCCATGCAGTCCTTGAGGATGTTCCATTTCTCTGTAGAGCTCCAGTGCTACTGGCTAGGAAATCTCCCTACTGGAAACTCCAAGGACTCCTAGTTGTGGATAGTTCCATCTGAACTATCATCAAGATCATGCACATAGGAATCCATTCCCTCCTGAAATGATCAGAAAATAATTGCAACCATTCAACTATGGTTCTCCTCTTCTTTCCATTTGTTTCAATGCTCAGCCCAAGTGTAGCACACCTTTTATGCAACCAACCACTTTGTACATAACTAATACAGATGTTATACAATCCACATGCATTTAAGTTCAGAGTAAAACATATTATTTACTGCTATAATTAACAATCAATAACGTATCATATTA
>JASDQU010011148.1:257887-281257 GCA_032191745.1 Picea mariana | reverse complement strand
CTCTTCCATCACAAATACAACTTTATTTTTATGTTTAATTTTTAGTCTTTAATTAGTCTTTCTCTATCTAAGGCCTTATTGGCCTTTCTTCCTAACCTACAATAATTTATTACAGTTATTTCCATATCCACTTCTACAAGCATATGCTTTTAAGGCATTATGTTTGTTAATGTTGAGTTATTTAGAAAATGTTTCTTAATGCAAATCAGGGTTGATGATGATGGTGTTATTGGAAGAAGTATATTTTTCGACACAGAGTCATCTTTTTGTTCTAAAGCTTCCTTGGCCAAAATTTTCTTCTAAGGGTTCTAAGAATATTTTTTTAGTTTTTGAATTTTCTGGTCAAGATCATATAGCCTCTATCCTTTTATCTCCTTTTTCCTTCCATTTTCGATGAACGCTACTTTCAAATGTGCCTATAGATATGTGTATGCATGTTCTATAATTGTAGTCTACTTTCCCAAGATAAACGTTTTTTGGGGTTTTATTGAGGTTTTGTTATTATTGGATTTGATGGTATTGTTGGGACTACCTCAGGGGTATTTGTGACTAATTTCAATAGTCAACAACCCTGGATTGTCATTTGAAGTCATATAAAAATGGTCTCATGAAGCCTTGTGTTGAGCACAGTGTTCCCCCTTTTCTTGGAAGGTTCCAAAGTTTGTCATTCATCATTAGGTTCTTTTCACCTTGATCACAACCTTTTTCCATCTCTTAAAATCTTCTATTCATAGTTTTCATTGTTTCCACCACCTATAGTTGAGTTTATTCATATATCCATCTCAGGGAATATGTTTTACATGGGAAGATATTTTTCTAGTGAGCATATTCCATATTTATAATATTGGAAACAAAGTTCAAAACAACTTTTACGAAGATTGATTTTTAAAAAGATCTTGGATATTTGAGTTCTAGTTCATATTATCTCCCTTAGTTTTTTCCTCAACCTTGAATACCTTAAAGACACTCCCTATCCCATATCTCAT
Source organism: Picea mariana (assembly GCA_032191745.1). Lineage (NCBI taxonomy): Eukaryota > Viridiplantae > Streptophyta > Pinopsida > Pinales > Pinaceae > Picea > Picea mariana. The sequence goes on along the minus strand of JASDQU010011148.1, from coordinate 280,271 downwards.
TCTATTTGGACCACCACCTTACAAACAAGGTTGATTTAGGATTTTTGCAACCAATTTAGTCATGCACCACTAAAAACATTAATGAATAACTGACTGAGTGATTGATTTCCGTTGTGCCATGGGTTATGTTGATGATAAAGTAATTAGATTTCTTGCGCGATGGACTAATGATGATTCCTAAATGATTATTCTTTAGAATTACCCATGTGCATTGTAACAATGTTGATGTATGATTTCCTAAGTGCTTAGATTAATTGCACGCATTGTAATGATGTTGATTTATGTTTAATTTAGTATTTAGATCAGGCATGAATCTTGAAATTATGTTGATTGATGGTTGAATTCAGTAGTTGATTAATCACGCACCTTGAAATAAAATATATGTTTTCCCCTTTTCCATGAAAATAAATTAAGGTTGATTACACTCGCACCCTAACTTATGTTGTTATGTGATTGATTTAGTAATTGAACTCTCTTGTGCCATGAACAGTAATGATGTTGATTGATTGAGCTAGTTTTCTTTTGGAATTGACTATGTTAGTGGGATGCATACACCTCCTTGTTCCTCAAAAACGTCCCCATCCCTAAGACCTTAAATGGTCAAAATCAATCAGATGAATCCTAGGCTTGAGCATTGATTATGTGTCTTGAAGGTTGTAACCTTGAAGGGTAGGTTGGGCGGGTAGTTTCTCTATGTTATCTTATGTGATGAGTTGATCTTACATCACCATTTATGATAATTTTTTATTTATGTCGTTATCTAATACGATGATGTGTTAATTATGTGTCATTACTAATTTTGATTGATGCGTTGGTTGTGTCATTATGGATTACGACGATGAGTCTCTTGTAATTCTTGTAATTATGATGTCATTATTTAGGAACAATTATAAATTATGTGTTGACATTAATTTCCTAATGATTTAAAAAAATTACCTTTCATGCTTCGCTTTCCTAGTCGTAATGGAGGGGTCATTACATATGGTATCAGAGCAAGTTCAACCTCGCGAGTTGGGATCATTACACCTTCCACTGTATCAAACACTTTATTAATAACTGATCACTAACTAAATTGAATTGTGTCCCTCCAAGTAATCATGGTTAGAGGATGACGTGGTGCTAGGGGAGGAGGTGTGATGCATCCAGTAACATCCACACCAAAGGGGTCTAACCCTCAAGTAGAATACCAAGTCATTGGACATGAAAAGATTGTTGTGGGGGATGTTGTTGGGTTGATGAGGTCCTTTCATAGGATTTCAAATGCCATTATTAAACTTCTATATAGAGATGAGGTCAGGGTGCCTGTAACCCATGAGGGTCCATAGTGTGCCCCAACCGGTACTGATAGTGTTCATAGAGAACTTGAGAAGGTTAAGTTTCCCGAGTTCATGGGTTCCATGAATGGCGCAGCCACCGAGGAATGGTTGGAGAACATGGCCATATGATTCGCACTTTGCGACTAGACTTCCAACATGAAGTTAATCATGGAGGTATTTCAGCTAAAGGGGAGCACTCTACTACGGTGGAAGACACTTGTGCCACCATTGAACATGGTCGCCGAAGATGTGTCATGGGAACTATTCTAGGAGCGGTTCCAAGAGAGGTATTTGTTAGAGGAATTCATTGAGAGCCATCTCAATGAGTTCAACGTATTATGATAGGGAATTCATATGGTTCTCGATTATGAGGACCGATTCATGGAGCTTCTTAGGTATTCTCCACATCTTAACAACAAGAAGATAAAGTTCAACAAGTTTGTGTTTGGAATTAATGTCAGCATTTGTGTGAAAGTGAGGATCCTAATGCCTTAGACATTGCACAAGGAAGTCCAAAATGCCCTCATTGCTGGGGAAGAGATGATCAGTGGGGGTCAGGAGAGGACTCCTGCGAGACTAACGGGACATGCAACATCTAGTGCACAACAACATCAAACACCATCTAGACATTCATCAGGGTACTGAGGTACTCCGAGAGGATCCATGTTCATGACACCATGACAACTGAATCCTCAGTAGAAGACTTCCTACAAAAGACTACAACACCTACAACAACATCGTCCGCAGCAGAAGAAATTTAGGCATGTTCAACAAAGCAGACCAGGGTTTGAGGATGGTGGGACAACAAATTCTACTTCGGGGACCTAAAATACTTTACCAAAGACCGGATTCTAGATATGTGGAGGGATAGATTACCAACAATATTGTCTGGTTGAGAGGGCCAGAGAAGCCAGGTCATCTAGGAACACTAGAGTTGTAGATTTTGGAAAGGTCCACATGATTCATGTAGCAGTGAATAACCACCAGGCCGAGCATAAGCATTATATGCTGCAGACATCAGTTACTGTCATTGAACATACCTTTAGTATTTTTATAGATCCTGATGCTAGAGAGAGATTTATTTCTGGTGCAATGCTAAAAATAATAAAGGTAAAGGCATTCAAACTGGATGAGTTTAGCTACGTGGAAATGGATTTGAGTTCCAAGCAAAAGGTTGAAGGAAAGGTTACAGACTGTAGAACCAACCTGGGGTATTTTGTAATAAAGGCCAACATGTATGTCACAATCTTATGATTTTATGATGTCATGATCGGTATGGACTGGTTGGAATCGCATGATGTGATACTCAACTATAATATGAAATGATTGAGTTTGACAAATGATGAGGGACTGAGACAAATGATTGTAGGAAGAAACTAGGGAATTTCCTTAAGGTTCATTTCTTCCCTACAACTATGGAAGTGCATGTGCAAAGGATGCAAGCTATATTCAATCTTATCACCAAATGACAAGGGTGTGGCAGAAGGATTAGAAAACCTTCTAGTATTTTGAGAGTTTGTAGACATGTTCCCAGAAGAGTTACCATGTTTTTGGGCCAAAAGAGAGTTGGAATTTACCATCGACTTTAAACCCAAAACCGAACTCATATCAAGATCTCCTTATCGTATGTCAACGCCTGAGTTGCAATAGTTGAAAATCCAACTAAAAGAGTTGTTGGACATAGGAATTATACATCCTAGTGTGTCACCTTGGGGTGCACCTATTATTTTCATATAGAAGAGGGATGGGTCGTGGAGGATCTGTATTGAATACCATCAATTGAACAAGGAAGCAATCAAGAAACAATATCCATTTCCAAAAGTAAGAGATTTGTTTGACCAAATGAAGGGCACGACTATTTTTTCAAATATCAACTTGAGATCAGGATACCACCAGCTACATATCAAAGATGAATACATTCCTAATACCACATTCAAGAAGAGCTTTAGACTTACGAGTTTACCATTTTACCATTTGGACTGACGAACGCCCTGGGGGTTTAAAAGATGAATACATTCCTAATACCACATTCAAGAAGAGGTTCAGACTTACGAGTTTACCATTTTACCATTTGGATTGACAAACGCCCTGGGGGTATTCATGAGCTTGATGAATGGGTTGTTCTACGAATACTTGGAAAAGTTTGTTCAAGTATTTATTGATGACATATTGATATATTCTTGGACAAAGGAAGAACATGATGAACATTTGTGCTTGTTACTACAATGTTTATGAGAGAAAACATTATACAGGAAACTGTCAAAATGCTCTTTTTATAAATCGAGGATTCATTATTTGGGGAATGTTATCTCCGACGAAGGCATCATTGTGGATCCAGGGAAGGTAGAAGATATTATGGAATGTCATGTGCCAACGAATGTACCTGAAGTATGTATCTTAATGGATTTAGAAGGATATTATCGACAATTCGTCGAAGGTTTTTGAAAGATAGAAAATCCGATTATGGAATTGCAAAATAAAAACAAGAAGCTTGTATTGATTGAGAAATGCACAGACGAATTTCAAAGTCTCAAGGAGATTTTGATGACAATGTCGATACTAAAAGTTCTTGACATAGATGAGGACTTATTGGTATGCACAGATGCATCCAAGGAAGGCTTAGGCGAAGTCTGGATACAATATGGTTGAGTGATCTCTTACATCTCAAGGAAATTAAGAAATATTGAGGAGAACTAAGTGATGCATGATTGGGAGTTATTGGCCATTGTGTATGCCCTAAGAGTGTGGAGACACTACTCTGGTTTGTTCCACAGTTTTACGCAAAGTGACTTGAATGCACAACAAAGGCATTGGTCAAAACTCCTTAGGAAGTACAATTTTGAGATTACCCACACAAAAGGAACAATGAACATAGTGGCAGATGCATTGAGTTAGATACCACACATATTTTTGGTGATACCTCTTTAGATGAATCTTCAAGAAAAGATTCTAAGTATACAGTGCGGCGATGAATGGTATAAAGAGGTTAAGTAAAATATCGGACAAGATAGAATATTGGTACCAAAGTTTGAAGGATATGCATTGGAAAACGAAGGATTGATGAGTTATAATAACCAAATTTATATACCGTCTAACAAAAAATTGAGAAATTTGATATTAAATGAAGCTCATACAGCAGTGCAGATGGCTCATCCAAGAATCACAAAGATGAGGGCACACCATAATCCCTTATTCTTCTGGAAAGGAATGAAGGTGGACATAGTTAGCTACGTAGAGAGGTGTCTATAATGTTAGCACGTGAAGGCTGAACATAGAAATATGGTTGGATTACTACAACCACATGCTATTTCGAAATCGAAATGGGAGGTCATTTCGATGGAATTTATTGTGGGATTTTCGTTGACGAAAAGGAGGGATGACTTTATTTTCATGGTATTTCACACTCTAATGAAGAGTGTGCATTTTATTCCTGTGCATATGATGTATCAGGTGCTAGACATAGCTAGAGTTTTTATCAATGAGATTTTGAGATTTCCTGGTGTGCATTAAAGGATCATATCCAATTGAGGATTGGTGTTTACAGGGTGATTTTGGAGTAGTTTCCAAGAGGCCTTGGGAACCCAAAATAACTTTAGTACAATGTATCACCTGGAGACCGACATGCAGACATAAAGAACGAGCCAAATCTTGGAATATGTGTTTAATATGTACGTGATCGACCAACATAAGCATTGGGGAGAGTTCTTTCCACTGGTATAGTTTGCGTACAACAACAACTATCAAAGAACCATTAATATGGAACCATTTGAGTTTCTTTATGGGTGATCGTGTTAGATGCCTTTGAACTAGGATCAATTTGAGGATAGGGTCCTGGTAGGACTAGAAGTGATACAAGAAATGGAAGAAAAAATGAAAATGATAAGACAAAGGATTAAAGAAGCGCAAGATTGAAAGAAGAGTTATGTTGATGTGCATCAAGTTGACCGTAATTATGAAGTTGGAAACTGACTTTTCTAGTGGGTGAAACCACACAAGAGCTCGATTAAGTTTGGGAAGGGTGATAAAATATCTCTTAGGTTTGTGGGACCTTTCAAAGTTGTGGAAAAGAAAGGGCATGTTTCCTATCAACTAGCATTTCTTGATTCTTTGACTAATATGCATGATGTTTTTCATGTATATGTTTTGAGACATTATGTTAGTGATCCTACACATGTGATTGACATGATTTCCTTTCAGGTGTCAGACAAGGGTGCACTCATAGTGAATCCAATCCGCATTCTAGACCATCACATTCAAAAAATACGACATCGAACAGTTGATGAGATAAAGGTCCAATGGGACAATTATAGTCCACACTCAGCTACCTAGAAGGACACATATGATATGCACCAACAATTTCCATATTTATTTGATAGTTAGACATATAGATCGCATTAGATGCTTTATTTAATGCATTTATATATTGTACAACTTTGGGAAGAATTTCGAAACAAGAGGGGGTGTATGTAACATCCTGCTCTTGCAAGCACATGTTATTGACTTATTCTTTGAGGACACTTGCATGCAAGTGATCTAGTTTTAGTATATCGTTGCTTGTTTTTCTTATGTATTCTTATGATGTCGTTGATGGATTATGGTGTTATGTTATTTGATATCTATGTATTGACAAATGCTATTGACAAGTTTCCCTTGAGTGTGCATGACACTTTATAGATTGAGGATGTCGATGGCATCAATGGACCTCCTTGGACTCCATATTGAGTCTGGGAGTGGATTGTATTGGTTTGATTATTTCATTTATGCATATGTGACATATGATCGGGTATTTTATGATGTTGTCTATGGATCATTGAAATTGTTTCGTTTATGGATGCAGGATGATGATTTCTTGCTAATATGACTCACATACAGAGTAAAGGGTCCATGCATAACAACCAAATATTGAGGGAGAGGTGTGGTAGCATCCATGTCACATCCTACTAGCACTCTCATCGTGGCTCAAATTGTAGATTAAGAATTACCTAGTTTGATGGATCCATGATGTCGTGAGAGCAGACCGAGACAATCTCTCATGAAGATTTATAAAGGTCGCACAATAAGCCATGATCCTTATTACTTATAAGCCCATAGTCTCTCACAAGGTTGCCTGAATGGAGTATTCACTCCAAGGGTTGGAAAACTACCAAAACTAGTAAAAGGAGAGTGGCACCCTTGGATCATGGAGTGTTTCTTGAAGGGAATGTTGCATAATTAAAATTTGAATCAAAGGCGAGTGGTACCCTTCGAGCATGAAGTGCATCTTGAAGGGAACCTCGCGGTATTTAAAAAGGTGAGTCAATGAATCTAGGTGACCTAGAAAACTTTGAGCGAATGTTAAACCTTGTAAAATCTTGAGCATTGTTGAATTAATTAATTGATTAATCAATTAATTAAAGAATAAATTTATTAATCATAATCCCTAATAGTCTAAGATTTTGCAAATAAAAATTTAACTAAGCCTAATCCTAAGTAAACTGTAACATTCCCCCAGCCACCCGCAAGCCGTGGGACACCACTCCAAAGAAACCACTCATGCTATGAAACCAGTTAGTAACATTCCCAACCTTAACATGGTAGACCATTCTACTCTAGGGAATGCTTTCATTCCCTTACTACGAAACTTACTGTAACATACCCAGTAGTCAACTGAGCTATACCACATAATTTTACTCTTTAAACTGCATGCAACTAATGAATATACATACAACACTCTTGCAGAAGTGTTACATATAAACATAAACAAACAATTACTTTATGTAACATATGAATTTTATATTGAAATAAAATTAACTACGGATATACAATATTTACCGTGAACTACCCAAAAACATACAGGCAATTATAATCACATATATGATAAAATGTAACATAGGCATGTAAATAACAAAGTAGCATATCATTTTACGATACAATTGGTACTTCTTAGAAATATTGTCACCAACCGTGTACAATATATCCATGAACCTCTCAGCCTTAGACTACACTATTCATGACTCCCAACAATGAGTCACCCTCGAGCTGGGACTGAACTCCACACAGGGTAAAGGGTTCCTATCCAGGATAAGGCTCATGGGCAACAAGAAATACTCTGTCTCAGGTGTGAACTCAACTAACAACCTACAAAATCTCATTTCCCACATGCATGTCCCACCCAAGGAAGTGTGTTCCTTCTCTGCTCAACATTCCCTCAGCTACCCCACTTCCCTTCCAGGGCTTCAAAAACAGGTTGGACTGAAAGTCTTAGAGCATTGTAGCTGTAGTTTATCACCTTTGGGAATCGATCCCCAAAAATTCTCTTACTCATAGAATTTCTCACGGGCCTGACAACCCACTTCTTTAATCCCGCTCCAAGCTAATGAGGTACACCAACCGAAAAGGGCTATGGGAATAGGCTCTAGAATGGTGAAATGGTTGTCTCAAGGATAATGAAATGCATGAGTGAACATGGTCATGGAATGATTAACTGGATAACCGAGTGTGGAAAAGAATCATTTTGAAACTCTCATGGAAGTGATGGTGTGAATGATGGTCGAGCTGCTAGTAAGAAATCTAGTGAAAAAGTGATCAAATGAGCTAAGTCCCCAATGATAGGAATGCATGTCCCCAACTTGACACTTGTCATATCGGAAGTTACTTTGGTCCACTTGTCCCCAACTTTAGAACTTAGGATAAAATAATTATGCATATTTTATGTTTTAGGAAATATTAATATAATATTCCCTTGACTTTTGTCCCTCCCTTTCCCTAACTGGTGAAGTTCAGTTCCCCATATCTTTTATCGTGGTCAGTTTGCGTGCAACGATGTAGTTTATATTAATCATGAGTCATGTACAAAGTAGGCGCATTGGCCTTTGACATCTAGGCATTCTGGCCCAATACCAAAACACAAGCATCTCAACTTATAATAACTGGCTCACTAGCCTATAACACATATCATATACATGAGGTTCCTTGTCCTCCATACTACGGGCACCTTAGTTACTATGCATGGTATCCTAGAATGTGCATATTACATCATTTTACTATGTAGTTCATGCATGCACTATGCCACATGATGTTCATTACCAAATGAGGTCAAAACAACTCACTAGCTTAAGTACATTTATATTACATTGCAATTGGGTTTGACCGAGGGATATTACAATCCCCTACCCTTATTTATGCACTGTCCTCAATGCATCATACACCCATATATAACAGAGTTTTCAAAAATCTTCAAAAGGATGCGGGTATTCTGTCTGCATTGCATATTCATGCTCCCAAGTAGCATCCTCAGGACTGTACCAGGTCCATTGAACCTTTACAAGCCCTATGGCTCAGTTCCAGAGCTATTTGACTTTCTGGTCCAAAATGTGCATTGGATGCACTTGAAAAGAGCTTTCTTTCTCCACCTGAATCACATTCTAGTCAATAACATGATTATCATCAGGTATATATTTATTTAGTAATGATACTTGGAAGACATTATGAACATAAATAGATGTAGGCAATGTAATCATATAAGAAACTGGACCAATCCTCTCTAGGATTTCAAAAGGCCCACAAAATCTGGCTGCCAACTTGGTGCAGCTTCCCAGCTTTAGGGAACTCCTGTTAGATTTCACTTTCAGGAAAACATGATCACCCAATTTGAATTATCTATGGTTTCTATTCTTATGGGCATAACTTTTCTCTCTGTCTTGGGAAACTTTTAAATTCTGCTTAATTTTTGTCATTTGGTCCTCCATTTCCCTGAGCAACTCTGGCCCAACTATTGTCCTATCAGCTGGATTATCCCAACTCACTAGAGTATTACACATTCTTTCATAAAGTGCTTCAAATGGGCTCATATTCAATGATGTATTGTACCCATTGTTGTACGCAAAATCTACCAAGTGTAGGTAGTCTTCCCATTTCGATGGTTTTTCCATCACATACATTCTCAGTATATCTTCTATCATTCTGTTCACCCTCTCTATCTGTCCATCAGACTCAGGATGATAATATGTACTAAAGTTCAGATTCATTTTGAATCCTTTGAACAATCCTTTCCAGAAATTCGAGGTGAATTTCGGGTCTCTGTCAGACACAATTATTTTAGGAATCCCATGCAATCATGCCACTTCCTTCATGAAAATATCAACAACCTCTGCTACCTTGTGCGTAGTTTTTAGTGTAATAAAATGGGCATATTTCATAAGCTTGTCCACCACCACCATGATCGAATCATGCAGTTTGCCTGTTCTAGGCAATCCCGTAATAAAATACATTGTCACCATTTCCCACTTCCACTCAGGAATGGTTAAAGGTTGCAGCAACCCCATTGGGTGCCTATTCTCATATTTCACTTTCTGGCATTCCATACATTTAGCAATGTACTCAGTCATCTTTTCCTTCATACCTAGCCAAAAGTAATGGCTCTTGATCACTACCATGGTTTTTTGATATCCAAGGTGCCCTGCATAAGGAACATTATGTGTTTCATGCAAAATCATATGTTTCAAGTCCCATACATTTGGAACAAAAATCTTGTTCCTTCGCAACAATATTCCATCTATTCCCAACTTATAATTATCCACCTTCTGAAGCATATTACCTTGTTGTAGCATTGCTACCAATTCTTTGTACTGCAGATCTTCCTTTGCAGCATCCAAATTTTTTCTTTTAATATCAGTTTGGTACATGATAATAGTTGTAGCATGTAATTCATGCACCTTCCTACAGAGTGCATCAACCACTTTATTCTCTTTCCCCTTGATATGATTTATATCAAAGTCATATTCGCTTAGAAATTCTAACCATCTTCTTTGTCTAGCATTTCGATTTGGCTGATCAAATAAATATTTCATACCATTGTGGTCTATTCTTAGCTCAAACCTCTTTCCCATGAAGTAGTGTCTCCATTTCCTCAGGGCATGCACTATGGATGCCAACTCCAAATCATGAGTGGCATAGTTTCTTTCATGATCCTTCAACTTCCTTGATTCATAGCATATGACAAACCCATTTTGACTGAGGACTCCACCAAGTCCTTTATTACATGCATCGATGCATATGATGAAGTCTTCTTCTAGGTCTGTGATCCTTAATATTCGAGCACTTGTCAATAATTGTTTCAAGTGTTGTAAACTCTTCTCACAATCCAATGTCCATTGAAACTTCACTCCCTTTCTTTGCAAAGAAGTGATTGGGTGTGCAATCTTTGAAAATCCTTCAACAAATATTCTATAGTAGCCTTCAATACCCATGAATTATCTCACCTCCATCACATTCTTCGATGCTAACCATTCTCTAATGGACTCTATCTTCTCAGGATCCACTGCTATCCCATACTTTGAAATGATATGCCCCAAATAATGAATCTGTTTCTAATAAAATGAGCACTTTCTCAATTTGGCATATAAATGACACTCCCTTAATACTTGCAACACCATCCTCAAATGATGTTCATTCTCTTCATGTGACTTGGAACATATAAGAATGTCATCCAAAAAGACAATGACAAACTTGTCTAAATACTCTCGGAAAACACCATTCATTAAGCACATGAAAATAGTTGGTGCATTTGACAAACCAAATAATACCACTGTGAACTCATAACGACCATACCTTGTCCTGAAGGCGATCTTGCTAATATCTTCTTCTTTAATTCTTACCTGATGGTATCCTGATCTGAGATCTATCTTTGAAAATATCTTTTCATCCTTTAATTGATCAAAGAGGTCATCAATCCTCAGTGGAGGATACGTTTTCTTAACAGTCACTTTATTCAACTATCTGAAGTCAATGCACAACCCTAGTGTTCCATCTTTCTTTATCACAAACAATACTAGGGCACCCCAAGGTGACATGCTTGGGCATATATACCCCTTCTTCAAAAGTTCTTCAAGCTGCATTTGCAACTCCTTCAATTCTGGTGTACTCATTATGTAAGGAGTCTTCAATACTGGCACTGCTCCAGGCATCAAATTTATGGAGAAATCAATGTCTCTCCTTGGGGGTAGTCTTGGTACCTCCTTGAACACATATTCAAAATATTCCAAGACTTCATAATCTTCCAAATTTGGCACCTTATCTCTAGGTGTCTCTGCCAAATGAGCTGCAATTATTTGACATCCTTTTTTATAACACTTCTTCAGCTGTAATGCTGAAATTTATCTAATGGTTACTGCCCTGGGGATTCCTTGTACCTTCTTTAGTTTCCCTTCCTCATCTAGGCAAGTAAATGCTTTGTTGTGACAGTCTAAGAGAGTGTGATGTTGGTCCAACCAATCCATCCCAATTAGACAGTCATAGGAACCTAAAGGTATGATGTTTACATTTTCCTTGGTGTTCATTCCATTCATGTTTATGAGGCATGACTTAACCATTCCATTAACCTTTCTTCTAGCTCCTATAGCTAGTTGCACCAACCAGGATTTCCCATGCTTGCTTCTTGGAAATTGCAAACTTTCCACCATATTAGGGTCTATATAACTATGACTAGATCCTCAATCAATCAAAATAGCAAGGGTTTGGTTGTTGATCATGCCTTCCACTTCAATCATGTGGTACTGATAATCTGCTTGCTTGCTATCTAGGGCTGCATAAATCCTTGGCACATATATGCTCATGTCCTCCATGGTTTCAGCTCGCCGTACATTGTGAACAACCCTATTGTTTTCACCTCTATGAGGACAATCTCTAAACCTATGGTCCCCTTTACAACCCCAACATTGCATAGGTGGTTGCCTTGGCCCTTGACTCCGTGTGTCAATTGTTCTAGGATCTTTAGGAATTTGTTGTCCTTGTGGATTATTTTTGAAGAATGGTGGCTTAGGACCCTTCTTCCTCTGATCCATATTGAATTTGTTATTGTCTTCCCAAGCCTTTTGGAAATTTGGCCTTTCTTTCTACTGATCATATAGGAATTTATCTCTCCTTATGGTCTCTTATAATGTCTTGGCATCATCATACTATATTTTTTCATAGATGAATGATGGCAGTCCACTTAAAAACCTTTGAATTTTGACTGTCTCATCCTTGATGAAAGATACATACTTCAACAGTTCCATAAACCTTCTCCCATATTCATTTATGGTCATACTTCCAATCTCGAGTTCAAAGAAATATTTCATTTTCTTGTCATATTATCTCTTAGTCAAGTACTTCTTCTCAAAATACTTCTTGAATTCCTTCCAAGAAACACCTTTCTCTACAATGTGTTGCACCTGCACAAGTTGATCCCACCACATGGAGGCCTTTCCTTTGAGTTGATAGATAATGATTCTACCTTCTGCGTGAGAATAATAATTATGCAATTGAAAATACTTTCTCACGCCTAGTAACCATGTTTCTACATCTTCATCCTTCTTGTGCTCACCATCAAATGTAGGAGGTTTGATTTTGTTGATTTTTCCTCTGAGCTCATCCACCCCATATATGTTATGCTTTCTGATAGGGGGTAGACTCGATTTGTTTCTTTCTCTCTTATTGGAATGCCTTTATAAATGATGGTGATGTCCACTAGCACCTTTTGTTTTTCTTTTCTCCTCTAAAAGTTTGTGACTCCTAGATTTACTTGAGACACTCTCCTTAACCAATTTCTCTTCTATTATGTTCAAACCTTCCAATAACTTCATGTTGAAGTCATCCTGCTACTCTTTGTATTTCATAAGCCTTTCATTGTCATCTTTATGGATTCAGACATCCTTCTACAATTTCTTAATGGTCTCAGTCATATTCATATCTTCATTCCTTTCTTCTCCATGTCCGTTGGAGTTCGCTTCTTCCATGCCCAAATGCACATCCATCCCTCTTCTCTCATCTTCCTGAATGTAATTCCCATGTGCTTCTTCCATTCCTATGGAATCTAAACTAGTCTAATCTGATCGAGTTGTTGTTAATTCTGCAAAACATGCAGCCATCGAAACTTATCAGGCTAACAATTCAACAATTCACGAGAATATGCACCATTTTGGTTCAATATACACATCCAAATTATCTCTCCTGATTTCCTAGTGTTATCACCATGAAAGTTCTAGATAAGACTCAAGTATCGAAAACATAGATGCACAGTGCCTTCAAAGATACACTTGTATAAGAAGGTGGTTTTTTGAAACCACTTTTTCCAAGACACGGTATCACGTGTCTCAACATGTCAAATCTACCACTCATGGAGCAGGCGACGGCTAGTCATATCACCCTGCTTCACTCATTTGATACTTCGCAGACATGTGACATCAGTTGAACACCACCATGTAATGAACTCCAAAGATAATCATTCGAAATGGATTGGTCGAGCATGGAAACCCAACGCTCTTGTACGTAATCCATCCACGCTTCATAAATGGAATTATATAATTATAACTCACCAAGTATGAAGGTATCTACGTATCAATAATTGAAGTAATCTCCAAACAACTTGAATTTCTTCTCTCTATAAAAAAAATTCAGTATCCACAACCTGAGATACATGGACAAGGCTAAATCAAGTGAGACAGGTTATTTGGGCAACATGCTAGACTTTCCTGTGAATAAGGAGGAAAGGGTACTTGCACACATTATAGCAACTAAGTTCCACACAGAGTTGGCTATAGACTCATGGTTGGAAGTCAAGATGAATCACACTATGTAGGATTTAGCCATCAACAGGCCATCCACTAAGAAGAAAAGGAGTAAGCAGCAGAAGAAGGAGGAATCTATGGTTGAAGTAGCCAAAAGTGTTGGAGAGAATCGACAAGTCTGGTTATATTCTTCTTTAAAGGTGGAGATCGCTAAGATGAAGTAAGACTTCAACTAAAAATTAAGCATGTTTCAATGAATTTTGAACAACCGGTAGCGAGATAAAGAGTACCAGAGATGATAGGCTTGTTCCTTAAATGACCCTTTTCACAACAGGCTAACTGCTATCATCATCGTTTTGTAATTTTGTGACTAATACGATTATATAAATATAGAAATGGATTTTAGACTGTTTTATTACAATTTCTATCTGGTGGTGTTATGAATCTTGTTTTCTTTTATAATATTTTTTTTTTCTTTTTTTTTGTAATCTTATATTTTATTTTCATCTGTCTGAATCGAAGGAAAATAAAACTTTGAATTATTTTTAATTAATTCTTCGATGTGGTTGTGTGTTTCTTTTTCTTTTATTATTATGAAAATTAAACTCAGACTCATCGCCTTCCAAGCGACTTCACGTGTACTAAATTTTGACTTGTTCATTTATATTTATCGTGCATATAAATATCACAAGGTAAAACAATTTTCTGTTCACCTATATCTACTGTGAATTTCTTCTTCATCACACCGATAACTTATGCACACTACTCTTGCGTTGTGTGCCAATATCCACTATGCATACATACCGATATTCCACATGCATTTCTTCCTATGCATGCACCATGTCAAGTTCAACATATTCCATCGTGCCCACTTATCTGCGCACACTAATGAATATACTATCGTGAAATGACTTATACTCATACTTATGCTTGTACCAACAAAAATCCTTTGTGTTAAGCAATACTTGCACACCCTATGTTCACATTACTATGTGTGTGGTCACTATGCAAGTCTAAATTCAGTGTGTGCATATGGACATAATAATATTATGCATGACACCACAATTTACTGTGCATACTGGTAGGCCAACGTTTTCCTGCATGGTGCCAAAATTTATCGTGCACGCCAACACACCAACCTTTTCCATGGAAACTCCATGACTCCGATTTTGGTCACTTTGAAGTTACTCTTTTGTGAATATTCGCTTCAACTGAACCCCTCTGGCCCATCCAAGCTCAGTGTTGAATTGAAGCTCTGATACCAATTTGTAATGTCCAGAGAAACCACTCATGCTCTGACACCAGTCGTTAACATTTCCAACCTTAATAGTCAAACCATGATACTCTAGGGAATGCTTTCACTCCCTTACTACGGAACATATGGTAACATACCCAGTAGTCAACTAAGTTATACCACATAATTTTACTCTTTAAACTGCATGCAACTAAAACATATACATATAACACTCTTGCAGAAGCTTTACATATAAACATAAACAAATAATTACTTTATGTAACATACAACTTTTATATTGAAATAACAGTAACTACATATATGGAGCATTTACCGGGAATTACCCAAAAACATACCGACAATTATAATCACATATATGATAAACCATAACATAGGCATGTAAATAAATAAGTAGCATATCATTTTACCATACAATTGGTGCTTATCTTAGAAATATTGTCACCAACCACGTACAGACCATCCACAAACCTCCTATCCTTTGACTACATTTTTCATCACTCTCAACAATGAGTCACCCCCGAGCTGGGACTGAAATCCACCTAGGGTAAAAGGTTCCTATCCAGGCTAAGGCTCATGGGCAACAGGAAAGACTTTGTCTCAGGTGCTCACTCAAGTAATAGCCTACAACCTCTCATTCCCCACATGCCTATCCCACCCAAGGAAGTGTGCCCCTTCTCTACTCAATAGTCCTTCGGCTGCCCCACTTCTGTTGAAGGGCTTCAACAATAGGCCTGACCAGAAGTCTCAGAGTGTTGTAGATGTAGTTTAGCACCTTTGAGAATCGATCCCCGAGAATTCTCTCTCTCAAATAATTGCTCATGGTCCTGACAAACTACATCTTCAATCCCGCTCCAAGCTAACCATGTACACCAACTGAAAATGGCTATGGGAACAAGCTCCAGAATGGTGAAATGGTTGTCTCAAGGATAATGGAATGCATGAGTGAAAATGGTCATGGAATCATTGACTAGATAGCTGAGTGTGGAAAAGAATCATTGTGAAACTCTCATTGAAGTTATGGTGTGAATTATGGTCGAGCTACTAGTAAGAAATCCTATGAAAAAGTGATAAAATTAGCTAAGTGCCCCATGATATGAATGCATGCCCCCAACTTGACACTTGTCATATCAGAAGTTACTTTGGTCCACTTGTCCCCAAGTTTAGAAATTAGGATAAAATAATTATTCATACTTTATGTTTTAGGAAATATTAATATAATATTCCCTTGACTTTTGGCCCTCCCTTTCCCTAACTGGTGAAGTTTAGTCCCCCATCTCTTTTATCATGGTTGGTCTGTGCACAATGATGTATTTTATATTAATCATGAGTCATGTACAAAGTAGGCACATTGGCCTTTGACATCTAGGCATTTTGTCCCAATACCAAAACATAAGCATCCCAGCTTATAATAACCGGCTCATCAACCCATAACACATATCATACACATGAGGCTCCTCTTCGTCCATACTGCACGCACCGTAGTTACTACACATGGTATCCCGGAATGTGCATATTACATCATTTTATTGCGCAGTTCATGTGCGCACTATGCCACATGATCTGTATTACCAAATGAGGTCAAAACAACTCACCATCTTAAGTACATTTATATTACATTACAATTGTGTTCGACTGAGGGATATTAGATTAACAAGTGGATGAAAAACTAATTTTGTAAATTAAATAATGAGGGTATGAAATAAATCAATGAAAATAAAATAAATCTAAAGAGAGATTTAATACACATTGTTCAAGTAATTACCAAATTGGAATTTAAGGTAAAATTGGAATAAATGTAAAGGAATGGGTACGCATAGAAAGGAATCTAGATTCTATTTAACAATAATCTAACTAGGAGAAGTTTCCTATTTTAACTCAACTCTATTTTCGAAAGGCATCAGTCATTAATTGGAAATAAAGGGAATAAAGGGATAACTAGGAGTTATTTTATGAGAGTTTTTAGGATGGGTGAGGCAGATTTACTTTTAATTCAATTAATTTGTGGATTTACTTATGAAGCGAAGGGAACAAGTGACAAGTGTATGGGGGAACAATTCCTAATTCATTTTAATAAAAAATGAAAAAAATGTGAAAATGGAAAGGTGTCACTAAGGAAATTCTATAAAACAAATGGTTGAGAGGAGGTAAGGGGAGACTAGTTATGAGTAAGTTTATGCTTCATAAATTATGATTGGTTTTACTTGTGAGAGTTGGGATACCCATCTTGAGAGAGAGAGTGGTGGCTCTATGTTGCAAGGAGATATGGGAGCTAGAGGATTCTGGTTGTGTCTGGGTGGTCTCTTTGCAGCTCGGGGGGATCAGGAGAAAGAGTAGTACCCCTAGCATTGGTTGGAAGGTACCAGTGAAGTCTCAATGATTAGCAAGGATGTGAAGGAGGATTGATGAGGTGAAATCTTGGGAAGGACACGCGTTGGTTGTCAGACAGACACACAACTCTACTACCACTATTTTTGAGTCCCGGTACTATATATTTAAATTTTTATGTGTTAACAAAAATCAATTTACTCTTATAGATTTGAATATTGATATTAATGGAGTCTAGCTCTGAATGTTTATAAAACTCATGCATTCTTGGTGATATAATGATGTTATATTGTAACCTTAATATCTCCAGTTTCTCATTGAAGCATAAATTGATGTATAGATCGTTGGGAGAAGTCTCAGCGATATCTGTTTTGTTATTTTCCTATTACCTGTTGAGGCTTAGTTCATATGATACTCATTTTATGATTTTGATTTTTACTATGAAGCATATGTCTTTTCTGAAAAGCATAGCCATGCACCTAGTGCTTCTACCCTGTGTTCCTTTTAGAAAACCCTTTGTGTTTGATTTATACATTTCTCCCATCCTTACAGTCCCCTTGATGTTCATTTACCTTCGATTTTATCTACGTTTTTTAGGTTCAAGGCTCTATGCCTTTACTCCTTTTCCCAATGATTTTTCTTCGATTTTATCTGTGTTTTGTATGCTGGTATTACCTGAAATATATTCACAACCAAGTAAGTTGTCATCATACTTGTATTTTGATTCAAATAAACACCCCATTTAATTTCCAAACATGTTTATATATGCTTATTTTCATGGATGCATGGACGGAGAGATATTGTAACTTCAAATGTGTTGCGCCAGCGTAAAAAACACACTAAATTCCCCTTTCCCTTCCCACGGTGACTTCCTATAGAATTTGACTTAGGGGTGTGCTCCCTCTAGTTGTTCTTCCTTCGTTACAAAAATACAGGTCCGGGAAGTGCCTAGAATCATTGGGATATGCAAATATTAACTGCCGAATTATGAAAAACGTATATGTCAATCATATTCGCACCACATTAAAAATTATGGGGTAGTTTTATGTTTATGCTCGGGGCTCAACTTGTTAGGAACCCATATTCTTATAATATCCTAGAAATTTCAATTGAACACTCTACACTTTCGTCATAGTGTATACCTCTATTGGAGTCCCACGTCTTTCATTTGAGTTCTGACCTTGAGTAGTTTATGAACTACTTGAAAGTTCAAACAAAAAAATATTTGTTATTCATAAATTGACTATAGTCGCAAGTTCTGGGAATGAGGTGATAACATCTTCCCACACTTTAGTACCAACATCACTTAAAGTGCCTATGTGATTTGCACGCCCCTTTTTTGTGATTGTTGTCCCTATGATGCCTTCTAAATTACAAGATTACAAAAAATCAAAGTGACATGTACCAACCTAACTTAGCCACTTATAAATTATAGTCAATGGTATTTTATCTAATCAACCTTATTGGGATATGTTATGTAAACAAGTGGAAAGCCTAAATTACTGATAGTAAATTAATTTAAGCCTCTCGATTTGATAGAACTGATCATGATTGTCCCTAAAGTGGTGAAATCTGCAACTCGTAAACCAAAGAGGGTACCTGGCTTTCTGGAATCCTTGTATCTCTACCTTTATATTTGATACCTTTGTTTTGTGCTCGATTATTTAAGGGTTCTATGTTTCTTTCATCGGATGAAAACTTTCCAATAGTAGAACAAGTTACTTACTGATAAAGGTTGTCTAATTTCTTGGGTTATCTTGTCAACCTTATGTTTCAATGCACATGACTTGAAGAGTTTTAATGCATATCTCTTCCATCACAAATACAACTTTATTTTTATGTTTAATTTTTAGTCTTTAATTAGATTTTCTCTATCTAAGGCCTTATTGTTTGTTAGGGCCCTGACCCGCACATAGGTAGAACAATATATTCATATGTAATAAAGGTCAATATTAATAAGTCCTTGAATAAAATAGAATAAGTCGAATGTAAGAATACCTAATAGAAGCTTCCACTTCTAGAAGGATATTCCTCTAGATGCTTCTTTTGATAGACATATTTAGTATAAATAGGAGTCAAGGGTATGAGAACCCTAGATTGGATATTATTGTAATAGAGCTATGCTCGACTGGGGGTTGCCCCCTCGAAGAGGCCTATGAACATTGCTCTCAGAATCAAAGTGCTATTTATGTTGTTATTCTTATATCATTTTAGTGTTATTGTGGTGATTATTCTGGTTATATTGTTGTTATTCTACCATTTCTAGAATTTTATTTCTGTTCTACATACTTTTTATGTCTAGTATATTACAAGTGGTATCAGAGCACTTTCCTTGGCAGAAATTGTGGGTAATTTTTTTTTAGGGTAGAGACGTATTCCGACGTCTTTAAGCCAAGAACATCTATCATTACATGCATAAACCCATGGTTGATGGATTCATACACGCAGGAAATACAAGTGGTTCTTAAGCACACATCTGTTGGCCACCCTTGTAACCCCTGTCAGTACCCCCTTGAGTGGTAGCACATCAGACAACACTTGTGTATGGATCATCTTAGATTTCTTGAAGCCCTCTTTAGATGAACCGATCGGCCACCTGACTGCTATAGTGCCATCGAGAACAACACTTGGAAAGATACTCTCTAGTACCTGGGTAGTCCAGTAGTACGGATAAGGGTACGATCTATCCTCCTTATTTAGTTCTCTGAGATATTGGGCCGAGTACTACTGTTGGACCCCACACATATATCAGAGAGATATAGCACAGGGAAAAACCTTGTTTGTAGAACCCTTGAATACCTAACCCTTGGGGACAGAAACATAAAAAAATTAAAATAAACAAGATCATTTGTCGTTCAATTGTGTTTGGGTTTCCAGGTAAATACACATTTCTTTCTGGTTAAGCATTTGGGCATTTCCTCTCTACCAAGACTTGGAAGCTCGCTTCAACACCTTCCAATCTAGTCTCATCGAGACCCAAAAAGAAGTGAAACACTTCAGAGCCAATGTTGCCTCCATCAATACAACCATGGAGTGCTCAATGGAGGAAATCAAACAAGACCTCACCACCCATATTGAATCTATCTTTTCGACACTCTGCACCAAATTTCATATCCCTATAGATAACCCTTCCTCTTCCTCACCTCCACATACTGAAGGTGAACATTCCTCTAATTCCCATAACTTTTAGAACCATCACTTTCAACGCGACCTACGCCTTCCATGAGTAGATGTGACCAAATTTGATGGCTCAGACCCCACTGGTTGGGTAATCCAAATGGATCATTATTTCTCTTTATATGGCATTACAGATGACTTGGCCAAACTTTGGTATGGTGTTCTCCATCTAGATCAAGAACATTGGCAATGGTGGCAATGGAGAAAAAATTCTCATCAAGGGTATATTGCTTGAACACAATTTGTGGTAGAGCTGTATGAACGCTTTGACACTGACACCAACCATTTGGGCTATTTTACAAAGTTCAAACAATCCAGAACAATGGAAGAATTTATAGCTTCCTTTGAGCA
This sequence comes from Picea mariana, assembly GCA_032191745.1. NCBI lineage: Eukaryota > Viridiplantae > Streptophyta > Pinopsida > Pinales > Pinaceae > Picea > Picea mariana. The sequence goes on along the minus strand of JASDQU010011148.1, from coordinate 259,323 downwards.
CCTAGATTTTTGGACAAAGGGCATGCATGATGCCTTTTTCTGAGAGTGTTTTATCAGTGGCCTCAAGGATGCGATTCAGGCCCATGTCCTCATGGCTCAGCCTCAGAGTTGGGTGGAGGCTACTAAAAGAAATAAAGAATCACAACAGGTTGTATCTTCTCAAAACCAGAAACCCTCGTTTATCCCTTGCACTAAACCAGTAAATCCCACTACTCCCTCCACTCCACTAAAGATCCAAAAATTGACTAGGGATGAAATGGATAAATGCCAACTCAAAGGCCTTTGTTATAATTGTGATGACAAATATTTCCCGGGACACAAGTGTAAGGAACAAAAGTTGTTTATGGTCATCTCCGAGCATATTTCATAAGAGGATATTGAAAGTCCCCTTGTGTCTGAGTTACCTAAAACCCCCGACATAACCCCTCCCTCAGACCCTCTTGGAGTAGAACTGGTCATTTCCCTCAATGATATGACTGGCTTCTCTACTCCCCAAATCCTCAAGATAATCAGTTACATCAAACATTGGAAGGGAATCATTCTAGTTGATAGTGGAGGCACGCATAATTTTATTCATCAACGCATTGCCCAAGAAACTCATTGCTACATCCATGCCGTCAATAATTTCCAAATCATGATTGCCAATGGTGGCTCCATGAAATGTGGAGGGTGTTGTGAAAATGTGCATCTCCAAATTGGTGACTACCACCTGAAATATCATATCTTTTCTATTGACATGGGCGGTTGTGAAATTGTGTTGGGTGAATACTGGCTAAGGACTTTGGGTCCCATTCTCATGGATTTTAAGGAATTAACCATGCAGTTTGACCAGGAAGGCCACCAATATAAGTTCCAAGGCATCACCACTAGTTCACCTCAGATCATTAGTTCCCATCGCATGGAAAAGATGCTCAAAAAGGGTCATTCTGGTGTTATTGCCCAACTCCATGCCATACAAGAAACAAAAACACCCTCGGTGCCACAAGACCTCCAAGCCATCCTTTATAAAAATCAAGTGGTCTTTTCCACTCCCCAGTGACTCCCTCCTTCATGTTGTGTTCATGATGATTCCATTCCCCTTGTACCCGGAAGCCTTCCTTCCAATATCCGTCTGTATCGTCACCCCTTTTCCCCAAAAAATGAAATTGAGAAAATCGTCCTTGAACTCCTTAATGCAGGCATTATCTTCCCTAGTATGAGCCCCTACTCTTCTCCTGTGGTCATGTTCCTAAAGAAAGAAGGCTCTTGGAGAATGTGTCTTGACTTCCATGCCCTCAACAAACTTACCATTAAAGACAAATTTCCCATTTCTATCATTGACGACCTCCTGGATGAAATGCATGGTGCCCAATTCTTTACTAAACTTGATCTTCATCTGGGCTACCACCAGATACATATGAAAGAGGAAGACATTCCCAAGACTACCTTTAGAACTC
>JASDQU010011148.1:245634-257725 GCA_032191745.1 Picea mariana | reverse complement strand
ATGCCCTTTGGCTTGTGTAATTCCCCCTCCACCTTCCAAAGTCTCATGAATCATGTATTCCATCCTTTTCTCTGTCATTTTGTCTTAGTTTACTTTGATGATATCATCATCTATAGAAAGACCTGGACAAAACATCTTTCTCATGTGGATCGAGTTCTCAATCTACTCTCTCAACACCAACTTTTCCTGAAACAGTCTAAGTGTGCTTTTGGCGCCTCAAAAGTAGAGTATTTGGGTAATCTAGTTGGTAAGGAAAACGTCAGGGTGGATCCTAAAAAGATTTAAGCTATGAAAGACTGGCTTCACCCAAAGAATCTCAAACACCTGGGTTGATTTCTGGGCTTAACAGGTTATTATCGCAAGTTTATTAATAATTATGGAAAGATTGCAACACCTCTCACTGCTCTCCTAAAAAACAACTCTTTCACCTGGACTCCAGCTGCTGCTCAAGCTTTTCAAACCTTGAAGATGGCCATGTGCACCACTCTAGTGCTGGCCCTTCCCAATTTCACAAAGACCTTTGTATTGGAATGTGATGCTTCAGGGAAAGGAATTGGTGTTGTCCTTATGCAAGAGGGTTGGCCTTTGGCCTTTACCATCAAGCAACTATTTGAAAGAAATATGGAAAAATCTATCTATGAAAAGGAAATGTTGGCTATTCTGCATGTCGTTGCTTTGTGGGTCCCTTATCTATTGGGGTAATGCTTCGAAATTAAGACATACCATCAAATCCTTAAGTATTTTCTAGAACAACGCATTTCCTCCCCAAAGCAACAAAAATGGGTAACTAAGCTATTTGGCTATGATTATGAGATCATTTACAAAAAAGGCAAGGAAAATGTGGTTGCGGATGCACTTTCTGGTAAATATGAAGATGAAGGATCCCTTTTTTCTCTTTCCTTCATTGTACCATATTGGATCCAAGTCATTCACTAGGAATGGCTCCAAGATCCCAAAAGTTTGCAGTTGATCCAAAAATTGCAGTCCAGTGCTCCATCTCCCCCAGGGTACTCTTGGCTCCATAATGAGCTTTGATACAAAGTCCATTTGTATTTAAGTAAAAAATCAAAGCTTAAATCAATGGTACTTTCTGAGCTTCATGCTACACCGACAACGGGGTAGTCCGACTTCACCAAAACCTATGACAGGGTCAAACGTTCTTTTTTAAGGGATGGTATGAAACAAGACATCATAATTTTGTCACCGAATGTGATGTATGTCAACATAGCAAGGGAGAAACAATCAAATCTCTGGGCACACTACAACCACTCCCGATTCCACCTGCTATTTGGCAGGACATCTCTATGGATTTTATTACAGGCTTACCCAAATCGGGAAATAAATCAGTCATCATGGTGATGGTTGATTGTCTTTCCAAGTATGCTCATTTATGCACTCTTCAACACCCATTTACAACATCCATAGTGGGTCAAATTTTCATGGATAAGGTCTTCAATATTCATGGCATGCCACACTCTATTGTTTCTGATCACAACCCAACTTTCACAAGCAATTTTTGGCAAGAACTATTCAATATACAAGGCTCCCAATTGCATCTCAGTACAACTTATCATCCCCACACTGATGGTCAAACAGAGGTTGTCAACAAGTGTTTCGAAACATATTTGAGGTGTTTTTCCTTAGAAAAGAAAAATTAGTGGGCTCAATGGTTACCCCTAACTGAATGGTGGTACGACACATCATACCATACAACTACACACATGAATCTGTTTGAAGCGGTATATGGATAGAAGCCACCTTCATTTTTCTCATACTTACTTGGTGTCTTGAAGTTCCAGGTGGTTGACCAAACACTTACAGCTGGAGAGGCTATTCTTCATACCCTCAAAGAGAATTTGGTCATTGAACATAATTTCATGAAGCAACAAGTAGATTAAGGTCACTTTGAACGTCAATTTGAAGAACGAGATTAGGTGTTTCTTCACCTGCAACCTTACAAGCAGAATTCCCTCAAGGCCGAGCATTGTTAGAAGCTAGAGCCCAAATTTTATGGTCCTTATACATTTCTCAAGCATGTGGGATAGGTGGCCTATCAGTTAGATTTGCCTAGTCATTTGAAGCTACATTCTGTTTTTCATGTTTCCTTCTTAAAGAAGGTGATCAGAACTAAGTGCCAAATTAAAACCAACCTTCCCGAGTTAGCTGAAGAAGGATCCATTTGGCTACAACCAGAAGCATTTTTGGACCAGCGTGAGTGTTTCCTGTGTTAGAGAACCATCAAGGAAGTGTTAATCTAGTGGAAAGATACAACTCCAACAGATGCCACCTGCGAACCAACTACCATTCTGCATCAATTTCCACATCTCAATCCTTGAGAATAAGGTTTTTTTTAAGGGGGAGGACATGTTAGGGTCCTAACCCACAGATAGGTAGAACAATATATTTGGATGTAATAAAGGTCAATATTAATAAGGCCTTGCAATAAAATATAATAAGTCAAATGTAATAATACCTAATAGAATCTTCCACTTCTAGAAGGATCTTCCTGTAGATGCTTCTTTTGATAGACATATTTAGTATAAATAGGAGTTGAGGGTATGATAACCCTACCTTGGATATTATTGTAATAGATCTTTGCTCGACCGGAGGTTGCCCTCTCGAAGAGGCCCATGAACATTGCTCTCAGAATCAAAGTGCTATTTTTGTTGTTATTCTTATATCATTTCAATGTTATTGTGGTTATTATTCTGGTTATATTGTTGTTATTCGGCCATTTCTAGAATTTTATTTCCATTCTGAATACTTTTTATATCTGGTATATTACATTGTCCTTTCTTCCTAACCTATAATAATTTATTACAGTTCTTTTCATATCCACTTCTACATGTTGGGTATGTGTTATATTCTTTGCACGAGTAGTAGTGTCTGAGCGTATGCATTGGGCGCATAGGGGTCTGGGGGCAGCGCCCCAGGAAAAAATAATTTTGCCTCGGGAAATGTGACACCTACCTCGGGAAACATGTCATGCATTTAGGTGGTTTTTCGGCACATGGTTTTTGCTGATGGTTTTCTATTTCTAGTTAAGGAATTAGGGTTTTGTACTAATCCATGTCATTGGGTTAGGGTTTTGGATTCCACTGGATCCTATATGTATATTGCATTGTAAACAATGTAACAAAATGAATGAATATAGAATATGTTGGTTTTCCTGCTTTGAGTTTCTAAGGGAAAAATCTTTGTGTAATGTTTGTATTTTCCATTGTATCTTTTATGTCCTTTTTCTGAATATCTGTTTGCAGTAGATATTTTACAAGGTTAGAATTTACATTTGGTATCAAATCTTTATTGGCTTCAGGGGAATGCATTTGTGGTCAAGTGTTTGGCTCAGGACTGTGATAATCCTTGTTACAGTGGGAGATCTGTGGTATTGTTTTTCAGGCGAAAAGAAATGGAAGGCAACTCGAAGATGGAGATCGAGAAGTTTAATGGGAAAAGATTTGAGTTGTGGAAGCTCAATATGGAAGATATTTTGGTGGAGAGAGATAAGTGGATCGTGGTAGATCCATGTACTCCACCTATAGGAACTTCTGCAGATGACTGGAAAAATATGGGTTGAAAGGAAAAGAGCACAATCCGACTGTGTCTCTCCGAATTAGATACAACCAAGGATTTATGTGAAAAGTCGGGGAATTTGTATCAGTCTAAGTCCCTAGTAAATAAACTATTCCTGAGAAATAAGTTGTATAACTTAAGGATGAGAGATGGAAACTCGGTGGAAGAGAATTTGAACGCCTTCAATAATTTGGTAAGTCAGTTAGTATTTGTTGAAATTAAAATTTCATATGAAGATAAATGTATTAGTTTGTTGTGTTCTTTACTAGACTCATGGGATAGTCTGGTTGTGGCCATAGGTAGTAATACAACTTCTTTGAAGTTTGAAGAAGTGGTTTCATCCTTGTTGTCAGAGGAGATGAGACAAAAAAATATGGAAGGACATAACACAAACGCATAATTTGCAAGAGGACGTTCTCAGGAAATAAATAAATCTAATTTCTCAAGTGGGAGATCTAAGTCTAAGGGTAGATCTAAATCTCATTGAAATTTTGTAATGGTATGTTGGAGGTTTGGAAAATAAGGGCACTACAAGAAGCAGTGTAGATCCAAAGTTGAGAAAAAGAAGGGATCTGAAGAATCTTCTTCTACAAAAGAAAAGACCTCCAAGGAAGAAGGAGGGGATGTGTACTTGGCCTCTTCAAGCACATATGCAGATTATGAGGCATGGTTGATTGACTCTGGTGCATCCTTTCATATGAATCCCCACAAGGAGTGGTTCTATGAATATGAAAAGTATGATGGAGGTAATGTTTTCTTAGGTAATGATTCGACAAAAAGAATCATAGGAAGGGGAAGGGTCAAGTTGAGGCTCATATATGGAAGGATTAGAACACTGCCTGTTGTTCTACACATCCCAGGTATGGCCATAAATTTGATTTCTATAATAAAAATAGAAGATGCAGGGGCAAAAACAATTTTTGAAAAGGGAACTTGCAGGATGGTTCAAGGAGCATTGGTGTTGATCAAGGGAGTTTAGTTTGGACCTATGTATAAGCTGCTAGGAAGCACTATTAGTGAAGGGTGTAATAGCTCCATTGTTCTTGATATTGGAGTTGAATTAGAAAGAACTCCTACAGTCTCTAGAGAAAAGGTTATGCTCTGGCATCAAAGACTGGGGCATATCAGAGAGAAGGGTCTTCAACTACTACATGATAAAGGTATGGTTGAAGGTATGCCTAACTTCTCTCTAGATTTTAATTTCTGTGAACATTGTCTATATGGGAAGCAGAATCGGGTAAGATTCCCCTCTAGTGCAATGAGGGCAGAAGGAATTTTACAACTAGTTCACAATGATGTTTTTGGACCCGTGTCGGTCCCATCATTGGGAAAATCTGTGTACTATGTCTCATTATAGATGACTTCTTGAGGAAAACTTGGATATATTTTCTCAAGAAGAAATCTGAAGTCTTTGATAGGTTTAAAGAGTTTAAGGCTCTTGTTGAGAATCAAATAGAAAAAATAATTAAGGTGTTGAGGACAAATAATGGCAGAGAGTTCTGCGAGAATGAATTTGAAGAATTCTATAAGAAGTGTGGTATAGGAAGGCAAGGGACTACTCCATATACACCTCAATAGAATGGATTTGTAGAAAGGATGAACATGATGCTGATGGAAAAAGAAAGGTGCATGATTAGTGGTGTCAGTTTAGGGAAAGAATTCTAGGGAGAGGTAGTGGGTACTGCATGTTATCTTGTAAACAAATCACCCTCATCAGCGTTGGGTGACAAGACTCCACCAGAAGTATGGACTGGTAAGGAACCTTCTCTCACACATCTTAAGATATTTGGCTGTGATGCATATGTTGATGTTCCAAAGGAAAACAACAGTAAGTTGGATAGGAAGGATGGAAAATGTATCTTTATTGGATATAAAGACAGTCTCAAAGGTTATAATCTTTGGAACCCAAAAACTAAGAACCTGGTGTATAGCCAAGATGTGGTATTTAGAGAAATGAAGGATGTTGTTAAACAGGAAGTCCTATCAGGTAAGGAAGAACCAGAGAACATAGAGTTTGATTTAAACAATGATGAATCAGACACTACACAGGAACATGAATCAGAAGAAGAAGATCCTCATACTCTAGTATTGAGGAGATCATATCGAGAAAGAAGGCTATCGGAAAGGTATAGTCCATCTGATTTTCGTTCAAATTCTTCTTTTCTATTATTGATGATGATCGTAGAACTGTCAAGGAGGAAGTGGATTCAGAGGATGGAAATCTCTGGAAAAGGGCCATGGAAGAAGAAATGGAATCTTTGGATAAGAATAAGGCTTGGGATCTAGTGGAGTTGCTAATTGGAAGAAAGCCCATTGGTAGAAAATGGGTATTTAAAAGGAAGTTGAATGCAGAAGGAAAAGTGGAGAAATACAAGGCTCAATTAGTAGCAAAGGGTTATTCCCAGGTTGAGAGAATTGATTTTGGTGAGATTATTTATCCAGTTGCCAAGTTAAACTCTATAAGTGTTAAGCCATAATATTGGCTCATTACCCCTTAATTAGGGCATATTATATTAGTATTGCTATTTTATTTATGTCAGCTTTAGGCCATTAGTTGTAATTATACCTCCTAGTCTCCTATATATACCAAGGAGACATTTTCATTTTGAATCATCTTGTACTTGAACATTGAAGTGGGGTAAAAGGAGGTTGCCCCCTCAAAGAGGCTTATTATTTGAAATTATCTCTTTTTCAAGGCATTGAGTACTTTTTCTGAGGTTTTTCTATGCTATATTGATATTTTCTTCTTAACATATGGTATCAGAGCTCAAGGTCTTGGGGTTTCGCTACTACATCAGAGATACCTTGGAATTTTCACTATAATTTTTTTTCTAAAATGTTTCAGAAGGAATAGATTGGAGGATATTTAGTAGATGGACCAAGGTATGTTTGGGTAAAAATTCATCTCTTGAGGACTTATACTTTCGGAGATACAACCTGTACAAGATAGGGTTATGGAATCATCATGAACTGGGTCATTGAGGAAATTTTTCTATAAAAAATTCTCTGTAATATTTCAGACCATGAGCTCTAGAGGCTATTTACAGAAATTAGTAAAGTATCTATGGTAAAATTTTCAGCTTCTGGGTCATCTTAAATTTTTAGATACAGCCTATGTAAGATAGGGTATCTGACTAGTCCTATTGACTAGTCTCAAGAAGGTTTTCTAGGTAAAACAATCATAAATTCTTCCTAGAGTATCCAAATTGAGTGGGAATGGCTTCATTGGATCTTGGACAGTCTGTAGTATTTCTGGTGCAAGTTTTAGAATTTTATATCAATTATTTTGTGCGGGGAACGCTATACAAGTGAGATCTCCTGGAAAGGACAAAAATCGACAAGTTGTGGGGAAGTTACCGTAAATTCCACTTGGCACATCCAATTTTGATCAAACTTGTGGCATTGTAGAGAAGAAATATCATAGAACTACATAAAATAAATTTTCATACCCAGAAAGACGAAACTTGGGAGATACAATAGAAGAAATATTGTCTAGCAGAACCACCTCAAAATCAAGGTTCAAAAGTGATACTTGGCCAACATGCCACCAAAAAAAGGAACTTATACACCAAATAAGCCTCCAGAAAATCCTACTTGGACTCTTGATGAAGGTGAATAAATGTGTAGGGACATGAATGAACTACAAAAGAAGATGGATTCAATGGAAGCTAAGTTGGATACTAAGATGGATTCAATGGAAGTTAAGTTGGATACTAAGATGGATGGTTTAGAAGGGAATATCATGGAAGTATTGAAAAATTTTGTAACAGAGAAGACACCTAAAAGTGAAAATGCATCCCATGAAATTCATGATGAGGACACAAGGAAGTTGAATCAAGAATGGAGAAACTCCAACTTTGGTTTGAAGAACAACCACGTTCCTAAGATTGATATGATGAAGTTTGATGGAAAGGACCCAATCACATGGATACTTCAAATGGAGCAATTCTTTGATCTCCATAATGTGCCATGTTACCCATGATTTTGGTCATCTTGATGGTGTATTGATAATGGTGTACCTAGGATCTCAACAAGAACTTTCTCCTCCAAAAAGTGACATTCATCTCTTTCTATAAAACATATTTTTGAAGAGAGTTTGCAGGCTACTTATAGCCTAGGGTGCGAGAATGACACATTTTCGCAGGCCACCTGCAGCTAGGGTGCAAACTTCTCACACTGTGCTCTATACCTAGGGTGTGAAATTGTTCTTAAGCATGGAAAAAGGAAGAAGTCTCGAGGCTTCTAGAAGGTAATCTTCTAGAGAATGGGTTGGCATTCAAATGGTTGTCATTTTAATGGTTTCCCTGATTTGGTGGGATCATTCTCGTCCATGTAACCATCTCATCCTCTTCTATATATTGATAGGATTCTCATGGAAAAGGTTAAGCAATATTAATTGAATAATTGTTGAAGGAATTGTGTGAAGAACCAGCTTGAACAGAAGCTCGGAGACTCTAGCAAGTCTATCAAGAGCAATTGGATCTGCTTCATGCAAAGATCGAGAAAGTGTGTGTGTTGGAACCAAGAGTCATCGAAAGGAAGCTTGTGACATCAAGGCGATGAGGTTGTATCTTCTATTTTCAATTAATATGATACAACAACATGTACTTTTCCCAGAAATTCATTCTTACTTTATTGTGTAATTCCTTGATGATACACATAAGTTGACAATTGAATATATTTTGCTATATTCACTTTCATTGGTTTGTGTTGTCTTGGTCTTGACCTCACGAGAGCACCGGAGCGAAGCAGGAGAAACAAAGACCCTAGGAAGAAATACAAAGGTATATCACTTGTTCCTCTTAACTAGCTAATTCAATGGTCATAACTTAGGGAAAAATACATGTCCTATCATGTTTTGTTCTAGATCCAGGTGGATCTAGGGAGACTTGTTAGTGTCTGCAGCTACCGATTAGTTCGATAACAAAATTGGCGACTCTACTGGGGATGAAACCCTTTTCTTCATGGTTTTCGATGTTTTTCCTTGGCCATTCACTCTTGCCTTACCTTTCTTCATTTCTATCAATCTCTGAGTCTTCAGGACACCATGATAGAATCCCTAGGTCCAGAAGTCCCTTCAAAAGTTTTGTCTTTTTCCAAAATTTTGCCTAGTTTCAGGCCTTTTCGCACTGAACCCCATAGTGGACTATGAGAACACCTTGAGTTCTCACTCTGATTTTAAGTCCAGTGTGAGGTTCTCACACCCTGCTCAAAGGTAGCCTATGAGAATGATCCATTCTCACACTATGTAATAATGATAACCTGCGAACCCTCTTTTAAATTTTTTGGATTTAAGGTTTTTTCATTTTCAGATACCCAGATCAGTATAGGTGTCTAAAAAGAACTTCTTGGACCACTGGTTCATGTCTTCTTGACTTCAAATTTTGTGAATGATCAGTCTTCGGAGATCAAAGGCTTTTCCTGTCCATCTTTTTCTCAACTCTCATCTCTTGACTTGTCTTAGCAAAGATATACTCTCTGATCCTGGAATATGAGTACTTGTTTGGTTAGGAGCCAGTAATCGGTTTGAAAGTTGGGATTCTTTGTCTTTCTCATTTTCTCATTATTTGAAAGATCATTATTCTCTTGCAATTGAAAAGACTAGTTTTGTTTGCTTGCCGTTTTTTGTTTCCATTGAAAGATTGGTTTGAATTTTTGTTTATTGCTTGTCCATTAGTTATTGGTTTTCCTTACTCTCACCACCATGGTGTAGATCCTTTTTGAAAAGTAAAAGTAAAAAACATTTGTCTTTTAAAAGCATTTTCGTTTTTGAAAATATTGAAAATCAATTGTTGAAATTGTTGAAAAAGAACAAATAGAGAGTTCTCATTATTGTGTGATTCGTTGAGATTGCATTTTAAAGAAAATTGTGTATCGTAGTTCAAGATTGTTCTGGAAAACTTCTCTTTCCCTCTCGTACATAGGATTCATCGAACGAAAATTGATATATTTCATTCCTATCTATGCATTGTTGGGTCAGAGTCTTACATGACATCAGTTTCATCTCTATTTCCTTTGAGTAACAACAACCCTTAATAACATTGCGCAAATTTTAAAATTTAACTAGTAACTATTTTCTAGGGCTCTATTACACCAACAATTAGCTAGGCTAGTGCTTTGGAATAGGTAGAGAGATACACTCTCCAAAGCACAAAACACACAATAGCATCTTGTGTTAAGGAGTGTCAATTCCATTTACAACATTTTGTCCTGAGAAGCCCTTCTCACACAAGGGTCAAACCCGAGGTCGCATTGATATTGACATAGTTACTCACCCTTCTTTGTTGATATCCGTGTAAATATTGCATGTATTACGGGGGTCACTTTAAGGTAGACCCACAATGATGAGTGGAATCCTCTCGAGTTGATTTCAGGCTAGATACCCTACCCTTGCATGTGGATCGGACTGTCGACTATTCCCCTAGGATTTATTGTTGTCGGTGGTAACCTTAGTGGCCCATATTCTTAGGGTCTTACACAAGGTGACTGTGAAGGGGCATGTCTTCATGGTACCTGGAATCGACGTTGACCAAAATCACTCAGGCTCCTTGGAGGGTATACCCACGATTATGTGTGGGATATTGCACTAGGGTGTAAGTTCGTTAAGTAGGTCGTCAGCATAACTTTTCCACCCTAGCCTAGCACCTTCTCGTCTCATTGTTGTGACGTTGGATTTCATCACCAACTAGTGACTTCGGAATTAGAAGGTCTTGTTTGCTTGGTATTGTTTCCTAGATTTTGTTTACTAGCGCATGTTGTTTGTTTACCCAAGTTGACCATAATGATTTCTTCGTAAGTTTGTAACTTATTCACAATAGACACTCCATGTAATTCACGTAGAATGTAGGGCTTACCCCTAGAATATCTGGAAGGTTATTAACCCTTGACTACAAGCTCACCTGAGGGCTCTCCTCAATAGAGTGAAGTCCAAGATGTTATCACTCTGCAAGTGGAAAGAACCAACTCTCTAGAATGTTTCTGAATTACCAATACTCGAGAGGACTTTTGACTTCACCCGGATTCTGAGAGATGTATTATGTGAGTGAATTCTTCCAGAGACTTAGTTGTGTTGTCTTCTAGATCACCGATTGGACCCTTTCCAGTACCTAAGGGCCAAGATCCTTTTTGGTCCACTGGCATTTTTAGACGAGATCTCTTTGGTGCAGGATCAGGCATTGAAATCACCATCTCACCTGTGTTCCCCGAAACCTCTGATCCAGATGCAATACCTTTTACTACTGCTTATTATTTTCTTGGTACAAACACTTTGCGATCTAACCACATCTTGACTGTCCCTATAGAAATGGTCCATTACACAGACACTACGAGTATTCACACAGGGATTACAGTGGCTAATCAAGCCCCCATCGGCACACTGCTCTCACCCAGTGTCACCCCAACACTTCCACCCAGATACCGTGCGTTGAATACTTCTATTCCCACTCCTATGAAAACCCCATCCAGATCTCTTGGTGGTCCCTCTTCTTCTGGGAAATCCCCTCCCATCTTTATTCTGACACTTCCTCAACCCCCTTTCGAAGGACCTTTCTCGTCCTCTACCACCAACATTAATCCTAGTGGCACTATCTTGTCGTTCACAATGAATTACCAGATTCCTGTTGGTGGACAATTTCACCAAGGAGGTTGGACTCAACCCCCCCTTGTAGTGAAAATTCCTATTGGAACGCAAATCCCAATTGGAACACAACCCCCAATTGGAACACAACCCCCGATTGGAGGACAACCCCCACCGACCCCACCCTACGGACAAAACATACCTCCATCCTTGGCCCAGTATTGGAACCATTTGATACAACATAATCCTTAATCAACTGGGGGGCGACAAATTCCATCTACATCCGTTATACCCCCTAGTATAGGCCAACCATATCTAGGTACGTACAATCCTATTTGGGGCTCGAATGCTCAAACTCACGTCCCTGTTCAAGGATATAATCCCATGAGCTACTTTCCTCTACAACAACCACCAAGTCTTCCTAGTTATTCGCATTATATGTAGACTACTTATGGTCCCACTGGTTTTCCAATGGGACTCCCTCTCCAAAGCCTCTAGTACCCGCATGTGAATCGACAGTTACCCTTCTTGGCCACTTTGGACCTCCTGGATCTGTCAAGGATTTTAAATGATCCAATCCGCCACTCTCCCCATTGGCCCACTATACCAGCCAAGCTACCCTCTGACATCCCTAAATTTGATGGCAAAGCGGGAGAGGACCTGAACAATCACGTCATGAATTTTCATCTTTGGTGCTCATCTAACTCCCTGATGGATGATTCTATCTGATTACATCTTTTTCAAAGAACTCTCACAGGTTCTACTGCGAAGTGGTATATAGAATTACCACGAGGTTTCTTCACCAACTTCAACACCATAGCTATGGCCTTCCTCACCCACTACCAGTTACCGATCCATTATGAAATAGGGACCGAGATTCTAAGTTCTTTCAAACAAAACAAAGCCACTCATATATCCGATCACATTCATGAGTGGCGATGG